>JASKGN010005625.1:0-13090 GCA_030556245.1 Falagria sp. GC000072 | reverse complement strand
TATCAGGTTCGCGTGTATAAGCTTATAGAAAGAAAGGTAAAGAAAGTGTAGGACTGCGCAATTTAACTTTTAAACTTTCCCTGCGAAATTTGGCAATCGCCGACTGAAAAGAAGGTGGCATTGTTACTAAACTCCACTTCACCTTGCTTACATAAATTTACCAATGCGAATCGTAAGCTTTTCCTATTTCTTCTTGGAAATACCTTGTTTGATAAAGATAAAACTGTCTAATTTGTTTTCTCTGAAGAAAAGTAGTTGTAGAATTATTATCCGTTTTTTTTATTATTTTTGTGTAAAATTATTGTTCAACTTTCCTAGTATAAAATCAAGCTGTAAAATTTGGAGTACCCTTTAAAGCACGCCACGAATTGAGTGAATTTACAATATCTCAACCTGTGCTCGACACGGATGAGCGAATATCTTACGTAAACTTCCCAATAAATTTGGGCCTTATCTCTTCTTCCGTGTCTTTGGTGTCTTTGCTAACTGAACCATCTACAGTTGTAAACCTCACTTCATCTAGATTGTCTCAGAATCATAACCCCAATTAAATTTTTATCTATGGCATACATATTTTAAATTCTGGTATTAAAACTTGTAAACATTATTAATAATAAATTAATTCAAAATGTAGTAAGTAAGTTGTTCATGATTCAATTACACAATTCCGCTTGTTAAGCAAGTTGAAGTGACGCTTGACGTTAGTTGCATGCAATGAACGTAAAAGCCACGAAGAGAGTGAATCCTTCGTTTTCTGTTCGTAAAGAGATTATATACCTTATATACCTTTAATCAAAGTGACGCGTCGTTACGGCCGTTGAACACGACTCGCATACTGTTGTAATTCGCACAACTTGCAGACTTGGATTAACCATATTAATATGCTGCTGCAGGAAAGCACAGCACGAATTTATAAACCCTTGGTAGACAACAGTGTTATCCTCGTACTCCAAACGATCACTATCGCATACCAAGAAGACATTTGCCAACATACTTGGGAGTATATATGCTAAGTACTAATTAAGTCGGTGAGGATTCATTAAATGCGGTTGGAAACGATTGAAATTTTCGAATGGGCTTGTTTGTGATTTGGCAATAGGTTGCTATACTCTACCCGTGGGAGATGAAAGGAAATGTCAAAATGTTAAATTTGGAGATGAGCGTATGGGGAATTTGGATACGAAGCAATCTGCTTAGTTAGAGAGATCGGAATATCTTTAGATGGAAGAAGAGATATTGTTAACAAAGGGTTTTATTATTAAAATTGAATATATTGAAGAGGGTTATGTCTGCGAATATTAGGGATATGACTGTTTTTTGAAGGATTAGAATAGCTAAAAGAAAAAGAAATTGCCATTGTCAAATCTTCAAATTATACCCTGACATTGACATTGGCGTCTCAATGGAAAAATAATTGAGCATTCAAAAAAAGATCATTTATTACAAATGTTATTAATGAGTGAGAATTTGCAGAAATAATATAATAATTAATATAGTACAAGTTTTTTTACAAATTGTAGGTTTTTTTATGGAAGTTTGAATGTTGGATTTAGTTTTTTAATGAATGTCTGTCGGTTGTAATGATCTTCAATGGAGTATGGGTAGTAGGTACGATCAGGGAAAGTGTCATTAAACATTGTAAATAGTCTGGGCATCAACGCTGGAAAAGTTTTAATGAAAGTGTTATCTTTTTATGCGTAACACAAAACAAGCATTAGTGGAAAACATTATGGGACACTAGGCAATATTCATTGCCTAGATAATGAAAAACCGACACTAATTAATTACATTAATTAATTACCAGAGCAAATTGTTTAGTATTTCCCTAGCATCCTATGCTAATAACTTTAAAATTATTATTTAACTTATCTTCCTAACTAATTTTTTAGTAATGTACTAAAACAAAGTTAAATTAGATTATTTTCAAGGACATGTACTACCCTAATGTTTATTTAATTTAATATACTACATCCATAAAACTCAAAGGATTTTCTAGTCCGAAAATCATGTATTTACGACTGGTGATGTTTTTCTTTACATTCGGAAAAATCTAATGTTTCTTGGCATGGCGACGCCCAATGTATTCGATACATTTATGCTGCATCAGCTTTTATCTTTTTCATTTCTATTCTTTTCTATTCCATTATGCCGTTATAACAGAAACACTTTCATATAAAATAGAGTCAATACGTAAGTATATTGGAGCCGACTCAAAGACGAGACACAAAACGACGAGAAATGAAAAGCGGAAATGAGCACAAAAGCCCAGTTAGAATAAAACGACTCACTTCTACTCAGATACAGAAATCGATAATAATACATTGGCTGCTTCTGTCTTATGTGATGAGTGAGCTTGCGTTGAAAAAACAAACTTTAAAAATTTTCAAACATGTTACCATAATTTTCGGAAGAGATTCAAACTCATGTAAGGCAACAGATGTCAAATGTCAAACTCAATTTACATTTACAATTTCCGCACATGTGCAATTCCCAAAGCAGAAATAAAATTCCACTCTTTCGTGGTTTCAGTAGCCTCAGGGGAGTTTTTATTGTGCTAATGTTAACTTGTGAAATTGCAATTTCTTTATATTCAGTGATAGCAACTAGAGGTCAAAATAACCAAGGTCATTTTAATGTCGCTTTAACTTTTAACCTTTTTGAGAGTGAACAAAACAAAACCGTTGTAGTAATTTATGTATGCAACAAAAAAATACATAGTATTTGTATTCTGTGTAGTTGTGAGAGCAATGTACAAAGTAAAAAGAGGGACTATTGCTAGTGAGTGTCATGCCACTAGCAGGAGCCACAAATGCTGACTACAAAATGGCCGAAATTTGCAATGCATGAGACGACTCCTTAAGGAAGCGATCGTCATTTATTAAGAAGAAATATCCTTGCTAATATCCTTCCACTCCATAGTGAGCTTGAATCCTATTGCAACGATGCTAATAATATGAACGCTGCTCTATACGAGTACCTATGAACAAGGATGACTTCTACCGATGGGCCCTTAGTCCTCAGGCGAAGTGTTTATGTCCGTGCTAAAAGGTCACTTTACACGTGTCCAGGGAATGCTATCACTAACCAGTTTTAGTTTCATACAAGGATGTTCAACAACTACTAACTACATACCTATATCCTGAGGGTTTTTGGTCCCAGTTGTTATTTGTCATTTCCAATTTTCTTTCAATATTTGTAATATAAATTTCCAAAAGACATGAGGAAATTGCCATCGTAGATGGCTCAATATTGATCATTTTGTATAAAACACTCAGTATATGAATAAAAAGTATAAAAATGCTTTTTCTGCTTCATAACAAATTAAGTTTAACTCGTCAGGAAAGGAGGAAGCAAAGCACCCTGGTAGCATTGAAGTTTATCGTTTAGATCAAAAAGGGATTAAAGGGCTGTGTGACTAGAACTTGAGTCGTGTATAGATCTACGAAGCATAAAGGGAATTTGATTTGATCGCGTTGCCATTTAAACACCGGCAATTGAAATAAAGGAGAACTGAAGCAAAGGATCTATCAATTTTGTTGTTGTTTGTTTAGCTTTCATAGAAAAGCTTCGAGTTCGAAATAAAAGAAAACTAATGTCACTATAATAAAATTATAAAAATAAGTAAAATACAAGAAAGATTGATGTCGTTAGAATAAAAATATATGAAATACAAGATTGATACGGAATGAAAATTTAAGGTTATGTTTATTCACAACCAAACCTTCTTGTCCCTGGATTTAAATTCTAATATTGAGTTAGCTTTGACTTTGATGTGGTCTTTTAGTATGTGAATCATGTATGATGATTGATGTTGATCTAGGATAATTTAACCACACCTCGTGTCATTAAATTTAGATATAATGTGCTTCCGATTACCTTTTATTCTTCTAATAAGTTTATCAAGAAAATTAAAGAATTTTCCTTCAACTAACAACTTTGTTATCAGAAAGAATAGCAAATATTATAAGAAAAGAGTTGAAGAAAGTTGAATGGGTTCAGTTCATTTAATACAAATTCGACGTCGCTGAGCAAATATATGTCACGTTGAAAAGTTTTAATTCCTGCCCGCATGAATAACTCGATCCGTTATACCACGTCAAGTAATAAAAACTTTATAACTTCGGGATGCTCCAAGCCCCTGGACTGTTTTTACTGTTTGCCTCATTGCGCTCACTAGCGGAAGACTGATAATCATCATTATTTCGCGTATGATATATTTTACGTATTTATTATATGCGCACCTGCGTATTTTCACAAGTAATATGTTTAATGTCCGGTGTATTATTTAGTTCGCATATTTTATTACTTGGTAGTTTCTATATAGCAAACTTTATATATTAACCTTTGGTTTTAGCGTTTTCCGTTTTCACAAATTTCGATATTTTAACCTATCTACGGGATAGACAGACATATGCTTGGTGGAAGGCATATGCTTTTCCAGCGTCTCAAACAAAAGTAACGAAAATTGACACAAAAATTTAATTTTATAAATTTCTCCTTTAGTATCAAAGTAATTTATAGATTAAAAATTTTAACAAAATTTTCTGTTTTCCTAAATCCTTGTGAAGTCTTGTGAGCGCTTTAACAAAATCTGACAGACCTAATCTATCTTGACCAGAAAAACAAAACAAATTGAATGTCAAAATAAACGTTTTATATATTTCCACGAAAAAGTGAAATGAACAGAAAAGTGTATCATGCGCAAATTTTCAATTTCCTGTCTCGTTAATAATATTCGTATTCGTGGAGCGCCTTACTCGAAGTTGATTGATATGTGATATCTGTAAATCCAGTGAATATTTAAAACGCAACGGTCTAATGTAAACAACTTGTATCCTTTATTCCAAGAAATGAAATACTTCCAATTGTAATATTTCATTGATGCACCGATGTTGACTCCAGGGAAACAATATTGAAATGACAAAAAACAACAGTCGAAGAAGGAAATGCACCATCAGTCATTTTAATATCGACGATATTTAAAGAAATATCAGCATGTCACTCGCATTATTTATTTATTACGTTTTAATAATGGAAGAGCGAAAACGCTTATTCGATGCAAGCGCATTCCTTTTTCCTATTTCGTTTCCATTTCCTCATCATGCACCAATTTGTTTTATTTTCCAATCTTGGAAGAAATTTATGCTAAGAACGACTTCCATTTTGGGTAGTTTTCATCAAGTCCTTGGAATGGAAGTGTATCCAGGTATACTTCCATGCATACAATACATGTAACGTAGAATAGAGTTTGTTAGAATAGTTTACACTTACCGGCTACCGTCATCGGTGCTGACTTCATTTCGGTGTGGAAAAGCGGCGCGTCCGCCGACACCTCGCATTGAAATAATCCGGACAATGGCCGTCCCACTGACAGCAGTGTTACTTTCTTTGCGTTCGATACTGACACCTGCAACACAAGATGAAATGTAAAGGGAATGAGATTCGGTTGGTTACTTATACATATTGTTTGCTAGCAATGAGAATGAATGAAAATTCGCACAAATGAAATTTTGATTGAATGCATTTACTCATCAAATAGCAAATGCAAATGGTTCTTTTGAAGATTCAATTTAACGAAAAGAAATTGAATTTATTTCCGAAACTAAGAAGAAAGCAAAAATTCATTTGTTCTCATTACTTTTCTTGAAAATCTATTTTTATTGCATATGTACAATAAACTTTTAAATAAAAATTTTAATTTGAAACAAAAATTAAGTAAAAAAAAACAGTATAATTGTAATCATAACTTTTTTCTTATCAGTTAGTAAAAACCCACGATGCCAATTCCAATAATAAGGATTGTCGTCGCATTAATATTTAAATGAAACAAATGCCTTCGAGGCCTCTTAAGTTACAGGATTCAAGAAAAACCAAAGAAAAAGCATCGCTCAAGCCAAGACAAAAAAAAAAACACAAGGCAAGACGAAACGAAATAAAAGCCAAGATTCGTCTATAAGTGTGTATAGGTATACACAGGCGGCGGGCGGGCGGCGTCCAAATGGAACAATTCAAAGTGCGATTAATTTCGCCTCTTCGCTTTTTTGCGTTTCTTCTTCTAGATTGCTCACCGTACAAATGGAAAACCAGCAAAGCGCTACTACCTTAACGAATTCCCTTATGGTTCTCACAAGAAGAAAAGGACAACAATAAGAAATGAAAGAAGACATATCTCAAAGAAAATGAGACGAGAAAAAGATTCTGACAAAACGAGATGAGAGCGAGCATTTAATGAGAGAAGTCGTCAATTTAGACAAGTGAGTGTTGAAGATATTAAATTTAGGTGTTTCATTACGAAACCTAAAAAATTAAACATTGTTTTTTGCTATGAATGCGAGGTATTTATCATTTAAATAAAAGAAGCAAATATAATTTTTCTTGGTTATGTCTTCCGGAAAATATTTTGGTCGCTCCAGACACATTTACAATTTACTCTTAAGGTATAAGGTTAGTTCTGTCACAAACTAAACTAAATAAAGTCTGAATAGTTCTATTAATTCTTCCAAAACAAAGAGACAACTAAACCAACAAGCAAGACGCCACTTCACTTACTAGTTCGCAAGAAGACAAGAGGGAACTTCCGGACTTATTTAATGTAATTAACTTTAAGAAACTGCGCTCTTGGATGCTGCTCACAGTGTGCAACAAACCGAAACTGTAGATTAATAACCGAGCGCTGTTGTTGTTCCATAAGAAAACCGCAGGTTTTTGAATTCTGCAAAACAATGTCTTCTGACAATGTTTTTACTTTAAATGTCAATAAGTTTATCAAAATCTTTTTATACTGTTAAATGAAACTTTCTCTGAAACTATGAACCAGATGAAGAATTAATTAAGAAAACAAGAAAATCCCACTGGAGATAAAAAAGAATCCAAGAATCCGTATCCGAACAATGAATGTAAGCAAAAAATATTTAGTGAGACGAAAAAATCCAGGAACTTGTACGCATTTGCAAAAGGAAGCTGTAATTTGTCTCTTTTCGACCAGACGTTCTAGTGTTTGTAACACAAGATTCTGATTAAAAGGAATTAAAATCGTTAATTAAAACCCATAGCTCGGTACACTGAAGTGCATCTTTTAGGCATGGTGTTGAAAATGAAGGAACCGAAGAAGAAAGAAGATAAAACAAGGAAAGTTAATGCACAGGTAAATAAGATTAATTTCATTTTGATTTCTTTTAGAGCCTGATTAAGCATCCCTAAAGAGTTAGCGTTGTTTGGTTTATTTATTTGGTTTTAAATGTTTTTTCTCTAAGGACTTCCTTTATATTTTCTCCAAAATGTTTTTCTTTTATATTTTCTTTAAATGCTATTCTTATAGGTTACTTTATCCTTTCAGCTTTTCGTTTTAGGTTTCTTATTGCGCTTAGCTGGGAATGCAAACAGTAGAGAATTTTCAGAATCCTCTCTTAGTCATTTTATTGGCGAGTGTTATATAGAATGAGTTTAAAAAAGAAAGCGAAGCGGATCATTAACTGAATTTTTATAGGAAAGCAGAAAGACAACTTAAAAGAACAAGAAAATTGGTGGTTTTAGACACGAATTGGTGGGAATTTGGTGGTTTATTCCAAATAAAATCATTAAGAGGTTAGTTGCAAGTTTGTAATTAGCTTAATTTTGCAACTCTTTACTAAGGGTGTTCAAACAATGGTGGTTTGTCCGGCTGGGACTATTATTCTTGTGGCTGGAGTGTGTGGTTTTGTAATCGGTTATAAAACTGGCTCTACATCCAATTATGGTTGGTTAACGATCATCACTTTGTTTCCCTTCACTGCAGATAATTAGTTATCGACTTTGTGCAGCGTTCGTTTTCGATTTAGTTTTATAAATTTTCAGGTTATATTAAACAAATAATTATTTCGTTTTATATTTATCTAGTTGCGTTAATTTAAAATTAATTAAAATCTAATTATTATTATTGTACACAAATTTAATGTAATTATAATTATATTATTTATACATCTGGAATGTTTTGAATTAATTATTTTATGTTCGAGATAGATATTATCAATTTCCGTGTTAAATTAACAATCCATAATTGAAGTTAGATTTAATAATAACAAATTAGTTTTAATAAATATAACACAAAATATATGTATTTCCATTTATATATTATATTTATATATGATAACTAATATAATCCAAAGAAAAACGAAAATTTTTCCGATTTGTTTTCCAATCTTGTCCTTCAATTTTCAAAGAACATTCATCACAAATAAGTCTCCACATAGGAAATAGCATTCTTTCTGAAGTAAAGCAACAACATGCGAATCGCCTCGATTTCAGTTGCAATCCATACTTGACTATGATTGATCGGTTCGACTTTAGCTTGGATGTGAATATACATCAGGACTTGTTTTGACTTGCCCCGTCAAAATCTGTTCTATATTTATATCCGAACCAATTGTACTTACATCTATTTTCAAAAAATGAAATCCGCCCACTGACCGTAAACAATGCACCTCGAAAATGACACTAACACAATACAGGTATATTCGACATTAATCTGAACAGCCAACAATTTTTCCAATTGAAATTCGATGTACCTATTCAATACTACACGTGGAAATTTTGGCTGAATATTGTTGGCGCCAAATTGAATTTTTCCATAAATATTTACACATCGCTCCTACTCCTCTCACAACAAACAAGCACTTTGGAATATACCTACCAATAGAAAAGAAAAACGAACGAAAATGATTGCACTAGTGCATGAAGGACGTGAGCAAACTCCAATTTTGAATTGAGTTCGGAAAAACTATCGAAAACTAACAACGTACACTTCGAATTATTTGTTTGTAAAATATATGCTTACTTATGAGTTGATAGTATAGCATACTTCGGTAAAAAAAATCAATTTGTTTTGGTAGTATTTTTGGGAAAATAATTTCTGTAAGAAAATTGTAAAACTAAGCAAATTGTAACGGATATTTACTCAATGGAAAAGTAAAATTAAAGTTGCAATAATTGTTACTCACAGTTGTCATTCTTCAGATGATATGCCTTTGAAATAAATTTCTCAAGAAAAACTTTACTGTCTCTGTATATAGCTTTGCACTGAGTGATTATTCAAATTTGTAAGCCATGTGACCTAATTCTATAAGCAACTCAACATACATTATTGACAAACAATGGAATGACACAAAATTCTTCAAAATAGTAGAGCTGCTAACTGTAAAAATAGAAAGACATCTAGTTACAAAAGTGGTCATATGGTTTCCAATCTTTATTGATTACTTGGTATAACCATCTAGGTTAGTTTATAATTTATAAAATAAATAAAAACTGAAAATATTTTTGACAGAAAAATAAATTTTGTTCATAACATTTTTCATATATTATATACCAACAAAACATGATAAACATGATACCCTTGTAATATATTAAGAGTATTCTAGGTTACATATAATCTAAAATAATGTATACGTAGACTACATTATTTTTCAATAGTTGACAGAGAAAATGCACTTCCTTCATTTTTCAAAACGATTCAATTACGAGTAAGCACTCAGTTTACAATTCCATCATCACTCGTTGCACTCTTTACAGCCGTCGTTGGTTGCTGTTTCGACTTTCGAATGATAATATTTCATTTGCAATTGTGTGCTAGAAATGCATCCTCGTAGGGAGAAGAATAAAGTAGTAAAATTAATGATTTATTTAAGTCAATTCGACATAAAACAAGTTGATAAATGCAAGATAGCAAATCTACCTATAGAGTTTATTGATGGAGTGATTAAAGGATTTTTCGTTCCGCATATGTTCATGTAGTTTTCACTTTGTGAGAACATCCTTTACACTTATATCTAGTACGTCCTTAGGAATAAAGCGTGAACGGAATAACAGCGAGTAGTAAATTGTATGCTGGTGTTCATAGATGAGTTTAAGGATTTCTGTTTTTGGTTGTAAATTGCACTCGATTTGTTTTGTCAAATTTTCAATTTTACATCGAGAGCATGCAACGCGAACATATTTTAAATTGCCTACTTTATTTTCAACTATACAAACGCATTCACTTCTATTATGCATTGTAAAATTACCTCAAAAATTAAATTTGCGTTTTATTTATTGTTAATTTTAACGAAATATAAAAAGTTTAAAAAAGTGAAAAGTAAAATATTATTTAATTTTAAATCGGGGGAAGTTTTAAAAAAGTAGTAAAATTCATAAATGAAATTTTCGAAGGGAATTTATTCGATTTTCTCCATTTTACGATGTCCTCAACCATTGTTTTCCTTTTATTTTTTTTTGGTTACATTGAGTATTCTTTTTTAAGTGCAGCAATGCCCACGTATCAGGTTAACATAGTCAAATAAAAGTTCTTGTACCTTGACCCTATACGAACCAAGGCGCGCGAAGATAATATTCACGTATGTTCATGCTCAAGTGTTCCAGTGTTATAAAATTTTTGTGTCTGCCATTTCTGTTTCCACAATGCTTCCCCTTTTCCCAGCTGTACGAAACCAAAATTATGTGGTCGCAATGCATTATTTCCATTTCTTTTCCTTCCAATTTAGATAAAAGTCTTAAACCTTAAAAAAGACTATATAAGCAATAACATAAACTTAACGTAACCTAACCTAAAATAATGAAATAAAACATAACCTTACAAAAGTTTTCTGATTTCCTGGAAGATTTATTTAGACACTCGTGTGATATAAAAAATATAGAGAACTATCGCCATTTCATGGTGCATGTTTTATGTACGGAGGTTTAAATTTACATGAGGACCTTGGGCATGGCAGTTGCCAGTTTGATGCGATGCGTATATTTGTTTATTCATCCAAGCGTTTTGGTGCGTGGACCAAGTGTTGCAAAAACCACCAGAAAGTGTGTGGATCCAATTCATAATTGATTTGCATATACACCCACTATGAGTTTCAAGTGGATGAATGATGGCAGAGGTGTAAAAACGAAAGATTCGCTCAAGCAAATAGCGAATGCAAAGTTTTGCATATCCACTTATACCCTTTGTATCCCTTATTCACGCGTTCTCCTATTTTCTAACCCCGTTGGTGAAATATATAATGCAAAATCCAGCGTGTTTTGTAGCTGGAGCAGAACCGCACTTGATTTTTAAAATCATGAAATGTAGCAGAGAAAAACAAAAGGTTATGTCCATCCCTGTATTTTAAAATTGTGCACCTCCAAGAATAGAATGTGAAAGAATACGTGTCGCTGTTATTATATATTTATACAATAAACATATAAACAATGAACGTACGAAACTGAGCTCACGGTTGTAAAAAAACACCAACAGCGACAACAAAGACATAAAATTATTATTCATTTTTTTTCCACCGAAGAAAAAAGGGAAGAGGGATGCAGCACCCCCATGCGTTGTTGATGTTATGCCACCCTGCCATATAGACTTTTATTTCCGCGTGGTTTATGTGCTCATCCATGGTGGAGGTGCGATCGTTGTTACGGTGTGTGTCACAAGTATTTTCCGTAATAATACTCAGACGTTGACAGCCACCCCAACGACGTGTGAAGAGTTGGCGCGACGCAAGGAGATGAGACAAGTATCAACCGACAGACCGTAAACGTTTCAGGTTGTCAAAATAAATAAACAAATAAAATAAAAATAACGCGAAGTGATAACGCAGTAAGAAGGAATGTTTATAAGTGTATGTGTGATGCAGATAAAGGGTATAAACGTTACAAAGAATTATAGTATCGCTTTTTATTAGGTTATAAACATACCTACTTTAAATATGTAAATAAATTGTTATTTATTTGCAAAGCATTTGAAGCACTTTTGCGAATTTTTTATCTACTTTATAGCAATGGAATAAAAACCACTGCAATTTTGCAATTTATTTTTTTCTAAATAACAAAAAACAAGGATGTCATAGAAATTGGAACAACACTCAAATTGCACAAGAATGCAACCCGCCAGACAACCCCAACGAGGAAAGCAAAACCACGAGTAAACAAATGAGCCCTGTTTGTTGTGTTATGTTCCATTTCATTCAGTCCTACTGATCCTACATGTTTGGTCGTACCATTACGAGGATGTTACGTGCATTGAAAAGCATCAACGTTTCTACATGAACCAAGCTACCAAGCACACTTGTTCTATGCACTCTATAACATCCTCATTTTAACAACATAAGTACCAGTTGGTATTATTACTTTAACTAGTATAAAAACAGATTATTATTCTAGAGGAAATAAAGCAATAATAATTCAATACTTTGATAATGCTAGATAGATATTTATTACGTGTTGCTCCTGAATAATAATTATTTAATAGACGGTTTTCCTTTGAATAGCTGTAAGTATTCAAAGCAAAATTAAAGGTGGCAATGGGGTAACTACATAACATAAGTAGCTAAATAGATATACAAAAGAAGCCGACAAGGAAGCCGGAACCAAGAGAGTTTCGAGGAGTTTAGTATAAACTTTCCATTCATGTGCACGTATGAATTAGTTACCGCAAGTGAGAAAGCCGAGCAGCAAAATTGTTATTCTCCTCAGTTTTGTCTTGTGTGTGCATGTTATGTATTATTAAAGTAGCGGAAAGTTGAGGAGTTTCCTTCGTGAATAGAACTGTTCTCACTGCCAGATTATCTACGCCGCTATTAATAAAAAATTAACTTCACACTTTTCATTGTGGGTTCATTCTTTTAGTTGATACTACCAAGTTGTGGAGTTAATTTTTATTGTTTCAACGAGCTTTGAATAAAGTTGTTCATTTCCACAATTTAGTTTGGCTTGTGTTATGATAAGAATGAAAAGATTATGATTTAAAATATAATTGAAAGTTTTTGGAATTGTATGCATTTTTAGGTTGGTAACAATGGTAACCCATTGGTTGTATAAGAAATAAATAATTATAAGAGGAGGGATGACAGATGTCGTTGTGATCTTTAAGTTATGGAAACATTTGGCAATTACTATCCTCCTCAAAAGTTTTTTCCTTTATTTTTAACTTTAAATTTTTTTAGTTATTATTTCAATTAAAATTTTGGAAATTGTAAGTAAGAAAATGAGTCTATTTATTAATATAAATATATCAGTGAATAAATTTTTAAAATATTTGCATTATCTTTCGAGATATTGTATTCCTACGTTTCAATTAATTACA
>JASKGN010005610.1:0-12790 GCA_030556245.1 Falagria sp. GC000072 | reverse complement strand
TTGTCTTTGTAAGTAGATCGTAAAAGGTTTACTTATAGGGAAAAACAATTGTAGAAGGCTTTTTTTGTTAAAAATGCTAAGGTAATGTTTGGAGTTGGCTAGACCTGATTTATTTATTTTATTCGAATAGATAGTAGATGGCGCAATTAAGCAAGTTTGCAATAAACTTCTTTCAAAATTCAGCAACAATTCAGTGATTCCGTCAGATTCCGTCAACACTGTTGTAAATAAATTTAGGTTAGGATTAAGTATATTAGTGATACTCCTCAAATAATTCAATTATCTAACGATCTAATTCTTATTTACTAAATTGCTTTTAGGAAATAGTAATGTGTTCTTAATTGCTCTCCATATTTATTACGTTTTCGTTTGCAAGTGAAAATGTATTCTAAATTGTCTCCACAAGAGTTTATTCGAGACTCATTTACTCCACAAATTGGAGTATTGTGCAGTGCTGCTGCCGACAGTTTATGCCGCAAGAACAATCTATCATTTATTGAGCTTTTACAACCGTTTTGTCGAATTAGCTCGGAATTACATTTTAAAGATCCAAATGGAGCTGTTGTTTCTTTACGAAATTTCAAAATAAGTCTTGTCGATGTCTTTACAAAACCACCACAAACAACAATTGCTAGAAGGTGGCTTAATACATCGGTGAGTGAAGCTTCTGTGTCTAGATTAACTCAACATAAAATAGGAAATTATGCAATTGAAATGCCAAATGGAGCTCCGTGGTTTGAAGCATGGAGGGAAACATTTTTCCAAGTGCAATATCCAGCTGATCATGAGTTTACTAAACATTTACTTGGATGCTTACTTGTGGTCTCTACATCAGATTCCAATCCTATAGAAGCCATGGAGGAATTGGTGACACAATTGAAGCAATTACAGAATACATCTGTGACCAAATTACCAAAATGGTTTGGAACAAATATACTTACTTATTATGTGGTGCTACATGATAATATATCAAATGAGAGTGATACTAAGTATTTGTTGTAAGATATGATAGATTTTAATTTTAATTAATTTATTTTTTAGAGCAATGGAAGTCTTTGAGAAAATTAAAGTCACCTATGGGAATATTAATTGTTATCTATTACGTATGAATTCAAGACCGGCTGGAAATACTGGTGAGCAATTACCAGACCCATGGAGTAAATTTATTACACATAGAATGACATTACCTACTGATAAAATCAGTCCAGAAAATTCTCCTACTGCTAGTCGAAGCTTCTCTCAGAATTTAGAGATTGCCCAAGAAGTTAGTGAACAGCAGACTCTACCTTATCATCCTCTTAGTCCTGAAACTGATGATATTATGGAAGTTAGTTCAAATTCAGAGATTGTACAACAACCTCCAGTTTTACATGGTGCTTGCTTATCAACTGAGGATGTGGAGCAAATAAAACATTTAGTTGTTGAATTTGCATCGAGAGGATTACTTCCATATGTTGAACGACAAATTCATCAGTTGAGCGACTATGTGGCAAACAAGAAAGGCGTTAGTAAGAGCCTTCTGAGTGCTACGAAACGGTGGTTTACACCTAATAAACCTACTTCAAACAGTGCTACTATTAATACATTGACGTTAGTAATATTCTTGTTTATGAAAATGATTTAGAAATAAATATTTACTATTGACAGTAATTTTCAGGTATCCTGCGGATGCCCCAGAACTACAAATACGTCGTTTAGGCGATCTTTACTTCATGTTTGGACATTATTCAATGGCTTATCAAGCATATCATACAGCCAAGAGGGATTTTATGGCTGACCAAGCTTGGTTATATTGTGCAGGTGCCTTAGAAATGGCTTCTTTATCAGCTTTTATGGCAAATGAACCTAATCGTAAAAGTTATGATTATATGGAAGAAAGTATTAACACGTATCTCAACACTTGCAAGTATATATTACATGCTTTTAGTTATTTTTATCTTATTTATTTCATTCTTACTTAATAGAATGCCACAATTTGCCACGAAGGCAACACTTCTTAGCGCCGAGTGTCTACGCGGACAGAATCTACACGGTGAGGCTGCCCATCAATTAATTCGCATGGCAAATGAAGATTCAGATCTTCGTTCAGCTCTTTTATTGGAACAAGCCGCATACTGTTTCTTGCAATATAATAGCGTATCCATGGTACGAAAATATGCTTTTCACATGGTTCTCGCCGGTCATAGATTTACTAAAGCTAGTCAAAGAAAACACTCATTACGATGTTATAAGCAAGCTTATCAAATTTATGAAAGTCATGGATGGAATCTAGCTACGGATCATATTTTATCTAGTATTGGGCGTTTGGCAAAGAATTTGAATGAATTAGAAGAAGCGATGCAATCATATGCCAAATTGTTAACGGAAGAGAGCCGACAAAGTGCTCAACAACAGGAAATTTATCTTAAAGAGTATCTTACCATTCATAGTGTAAGCATTTTCATGCACAATCTTATATTAAATTATTAAAATTTTGTTTTTTAGGATTTGCTTAAGAAACAAAATAGTCTTCTTACACCGGTGCTACCTTTACCCCTTATTTTAAATGACTCTATCAAAGTGTTAGTTGGCCCTACAGCTCCTTTACGAACTCCTGGCAAAGTACCAGCGGCAGGAATATCTTTAACACAGAAAGAATCTGAGCAAACTCGACAACGTTGGCATAAACTTGAAGAAATGTTGGTTCAAGAAGCGCAAGGTTCATTGCCAATGCTATTCCGCCCCCTGCCAACACTTTTTACAGGGGCGCAGGTAGCTGATGGGAGTGCTATAGCAGTAGTTGGCGAACCTATTCAAGTCGCAGTAGAGTTGTACAACCCTTTGCAAATTTTGATTAACCTAAAAGACATTCATCTATTATGGCACGTGAGAGATGCTACTAACAGATTTGCTGTTAACGAAATCATGGGCAAGACTGATCATCTCATGAAAACGCATTATGTGCGTAGTGCTGTGATTCAAGCCAATTCAAAACTTGAAATCATTCTTACTGTTACTCCTCTTGCAGTTGGGGAAGTTTTTATTAAGGGTATTTGTTATAGTTTGGTTGGAACTAACAATTCAGAGCATGAGATTTCTCTTCGAGGCAAGCAAATTTTTGTTATTAAAGCGCCAGTTGGTAAAAAGAAATCGGAACCTGTTGTAGCTCAAGAAGATAGAAAGATTGAGATTAAAATTGTTCCATCAGCACCATGTTTGCAGGTCTGTAATATTTTAACATATTTTTCTCTACTCGAAAATGCGTTAAAATTTTATTGGAATGTCTTTATTTTTTTATGGATATTGTGGTATTTTTATTATACAAATTTGTCTAATTACGGTAAAATTTGCTATTAAAACAAACTTTTTTGTCTCGTGGTCATGTGATCCGAAACATGCATCACGTCACTGACGTCACATAGTACCACAACGCGACGGTGCTGCCTTAAACTACTCTGTTGTTAAAAAATTGAAATTCTATTTCAAATTTGTAATTAAAAAACTTACAAAAATTATCAAAAACATTGAAATAGAATTAATTATAAGAGTTTTTAATATATTATATTCATTAACTAGTTAAAAATTATTGTTTTATCTCAGAAAGATTCCATCTTTATCAAATGGCTCTCAATAGCTACATATTTCAAGAAATTAACATGAAACTTAAAATCTGTAAATATATTAAATTTTTAGGTGAGCTTTGGAGAGTTAAACTCCGAATTGCTGCGAAACGAATTACAAGAAGTTTCAGTAGAATTAAGAAATGTAGGATCTGTGCCATTGCATAATATATACATGGCTACATCAATGCCGCATTTGTTATCATCTTGTGAGTTCCAAAAAGAAGATGATTATTCAGATCAACCATTAGAAACTAATACAACAAGAGAAAAAGAGGCCCGCAAAAATCACGTTTCTTTTCTTCCGTTACCAAACGGGGTGTTGGCCCCCGGCCAATATTACAACGTTCAAATTTGGCTTAAAGCACCTGAAGTAATTGGTCCGGCAGTAATCGATCTTCTAATCTATTACGAAAATGTTGATTCAGCAGCAGTACCACGCTATAGATTAGTTCGTCATGTATGGCATCTATCCATCCAAGAATCTATTAAAGTTGATGCTAACGCTGTTCAAAGTTGCGATTCTCGAGACGTGGAACAATTAGCACTTATGGTACGGGCAACAAACTTGAACAAAATACATCATGCAATTCTGACAGAAATTAAACTACTTACGGCAGCCTTATTAAGTCATAATTGGGTCTTGGCAACAGATGCAACACCATCACCTTCTAATATAGAATTGGAATCTCAAGCATCGTATTACCTGTTTCTTAAAATGCGAAGACAGGCTGCAGAACAAAGAAAGAATAATTACTCACAGGTGGCGTTTGCTTCGACTGAATTAGACTCTTCAATTACAAATTCCGCTTGTTTAGATTTTGCCAAAAAGAACGAGCGAGGTAGGGTGAATGTATTTGATGGAGATGATGATACTTCAAATTTGAAGAAACAGGACGCAATGTTGATCTTACGCTGGAGGGCGAATGTGACAGATTCAACTGGCAAACAACGAGTAGTGTATGGGCAAAATCAGATTCCAATTCATGTTACACCTGCTTCAATTGCAACTATCATTGATACGCAACAAAGTCAAATTAAACAAGAGATGGTGCCATTTAATGAAACTGTCTCTTCAGTTATGGAAACAGCCTTGTTGCAACATACTGATAAGCAAGTAACATACAATTTACTACATCCAGCTTGTGTCGTACATGATTTTACTACCAGAAAAATATGCATCGTTCCTGTAAAGCTTTTGCTTCATAGTATTTCCGAAACTCCTTTGATTATTAAAGTGCATACTTTAGGCACTAGCAGGTATGTCTGAACTTAAAGTTGCGCTATATTTACAAATAATTTAATTGTTTATAGTGAGATATCGCCTCCACAACATACTAGTCTTTTCTATCCGTACTCATCGCATCATTTCCGGTGGATTAAGTTAGGTAGTGCATCTAAAACCATTGCTCCGCTAACATCAATGAGTGTCAATTTGTCAGTGGCAGTATTAGGACCTGGAACTTATGACCTCGGGTCCAGACTGGAAATATGGTGTCATGGGTTGGAAGAACCGCATGAAGCTGTTTTACAGTCATGTCGTATACAATCTTCGTTAATAATTGCGAGTAGATAAGATGAAAAGTGGATGATTGCAAAGACATGCTTCATGCATGTCATTCCATTTATGTAGACAATTATTTGTTGATGCTGTGAAGATATAGAATTATGTACATTAATAAGTTCAAGTTTAATTCCTATCCATATACGAGCTTTTAATGAAAATACGAGAAAATTGATATTTAGTTGGTAAGAATCGTATTTTTACGAATTGCAATAATTTGCTATTGATTGTGATTCTGTGTTAAGAATTCTTGAAGCAAACGTTCACTCATTGAATTTAATAACATATGGGACAAATGCAACAATAGAACATCACTAGTTTTTTCATTAACTGTTACTAAAAGTTGCCTTAAAAGCAAATAGCTTGTTTTATTAATTTGGAAATATTTGTATTTGGTTTATATATTTATATTGTAAATATTTTTAAAAAATATTTGAGTTATTAATATTGTTTTATAAGTATTATATGCAACCATAATAACAATCCTTCATCGTTAGTCAATAAATCATTCATAAACCATACAACTGTTTGATTTAGCAGGTGGTTGTTTCGTAATCATGATGCAGTTGCCATAATTTACTTTATTTATTTTAATGCTGAAACAGAAATCAATTTTTAACTCAATTATGAACGACCTACATGAAATACTAATCCAATTCAATAATTCTTTTAAATTGAAATAAAATCACATGTAAATGAAAACAAATAAATGCAGAATTACCCTATTTTTCAAAATAATAATTTATTATTTTTACCATATTTGGTATCTGTTTTTCACCGGTGACATTGAAACTTCCGGATAGATATCCTTTCACTTTAATGATAATAAAATATTACAAATTGAATAATTCTTGAACATATTGTATATTAACCTAGCGGTAAAATTTACAACTAGGAGGCATTAGTGGCAACCATGATGACAGCATTGTTCCTTCCCGCGTAGGTTCGTACTCAACTCTTGCTTAATTTCTAGATAAAACAGTTAACATTCCATTGTTAAGTATTAACAAACAATTGAAACAAACAACTTCTCAAGTTGTAAGTATAATATTGTAAAGTTTTATTATTTACTAATAAATTCATATAGTTAAATTGTTAACATAATTGTGATCCGTCCCTGATCATTGGCAATGTACTTTTAGAGGGGTACATGCTATACCGAAACGTGTGCCGACTCTTTGCCTTGCTAGCCGCTCACCCAGTCTACCGTGGCGGGATGTTACATCCATCTTGGATTTAGCTCCTCGTTCTTCTTGGCAGCGCACCGCCCGACGTAGCCCTTCGTCAAGTGCAGCGGAGCGCCACAACATCTTCAAAGAGTCAGCGGTGCCGCTTCGCCCAAATTCGTAGAGCGACCGCATCGAATCCAGTGTGTGTGCAAGCGTGCGAGATTAGCCGTGATCGAGTCGGCATGAAAGAGGTATGACTTGTTAGCTTAAGCCCCAGCGTGTGCGTTTATATTATCAGTTTCTTGGTGAGATCGCGAGCAGTGCGCGAAACGCGAAATATGATGCGATTTAGATATGCTGGCTTGCTCTAGACTAGCCAGTGTGTGTTTGAAACAAGGTAAAATACTACCAGGCATCTTAGCCACTTGCACATCATCGACACGCTGAATCAAATTCGAACGTGCATGATCTGGAATTTTATTTATTTTAGTTGGTATAGTTAACTATTATTTAATTTTGGCCTTTTTGATTTTGTTCGAAGACATATTACACATAGTGGGTAATTAGTCTCTTTGGGAATCTATATATTTGCACACATTTTCTGCCTTCTTTCTGTATATGGAATTTATTAATTTTTATAGTTAGTTTGATAAATCTAACATGTTTATTAATATATTTTTCTGTTATGTTAGTATTTCTATTGTACCAGGCACCAAGGAATGTATAAAATTTAGGTTATTTTATAAGAATTATCATTGAATGATATTGATTTAGTTTGTTGTCATATAAAGTTATTATAGTTGGAAATATTGTTCATGATATGTGAACAAAGTGGCATGATTCATAACATCACTCCATAAAGTTATGATAATATTAATTACTTTGATAAAGACTCATCATGTTGCATGCAATAAGAAATATTCTAGTTACAGACTCATCTAAACCACATGCGAACTAGAAGAAGTTGTTAAAATGCAAGCACCTTGTTAAAATTTTTTGCATGCACATAATTGTTATTCATATGTATTGAATATGTCGGTTTTTTAAACTTCATTGTAAGTTTAGTTATTAATTTTGCAACTATTCTAATTCTGTATTTTGTTTCTGCAGTGAAAACCTATGAGCGTTTAAACCTCGGAGTCGTCCACAGATTGGTGTCGAGCGCTCGCGGCGCGTTCACTCCGAACAGTCGGTACGCAGAAAAGCACCCCAGGATGGCGGTGCCTAGTCGGTCCAGAGTATATACGGATGTTAATTCCTTGAAGCCGCGCGAATATTGGGATTATGAGAGTTACGTTGTGGACTGGGGCCAGCAAGATAATTATCAATTGGTACGAAAGCTAGGACGTGGAAAATATAGTGAGGTCTTTGAGGCCATAAATGTCACCAACAATGAGAAATGTGTAGTTAAAATATTAAAGGTAAGATTACTATGTACCTAAAAATATAGTATACATTTGGATATCCCAACCCTTTAATTTACTCGCGTGTATGTTTCTTGAACTATCTAATTAAATTAATATATTTTTAGCCTGTGAAGAAGAAGAAAATTAAAAGAGAAATCAAGATTTTGGAGAATCTACGTGGAGGCACTAATATTATCACTTTACAAGCAGTGGTTAAAGATCCAGTGTCACGCACGCCGGCGTTGATTTTTGAGCATGTAAACAACACCGATTTTAAGCTGTTATACCAGACGCTCACCGACTACGACATCCGTTACTATCTCTTTGAATTGCTCAAAGCACTGGACTACTGCCATAGTCAAGGAATTATGCATAGGTAATATTTTTATAATAATGCTATAAATATTTAGTTTTAAGGATTATTCATATCCACCGGCACATACTATCTATTACCAGGATATTGCGGTACATGCAAATCATATCTGCTCTGATATGAATATTCGTATATTATTCCTAGGTAATATATGTTTGTCTTGTCGGTCGATATGAATAGTGCCTTATCATGAAGATATTCTAACTCCATATGTCAATTATTAATATAGAAAAGTAATATGTAATCTTAGAGGTATTATCATACATACTTATGATAAGATAGTAAATAATGAACATTGGCCGAAAGGACATTGGTCTAAAATGTCATTACTTATTATTGTATTAAAAACTTATCATATCAGCTGTTTCCATTTAATGACGTTTTTTTTTTCATCCGTATATTGGAAATCATGTTTGGCCAAGTATTGCCTAAAAAAGACAAAATTGTATTATTTATATATTGGATTGATGCGTGCAGCCCATTAAAAATTAGACACAGAAATGTATTTGTGGATATATGTAACACACATAATTCAGTTAGTTTAAAAGCTTTTAAGCTGAATTCTGCATGTCTCTCTTATTAGACCAAAATACCTAAATGTCAGTATGTGGGTTGTCATATACATGTACCAATGTTTCTTTGGGTGTTAAATAGAATATCATTAAATCGATATTGTCGGCAAAAAATTTCATGTTTTCATGCAAAAATCATAAAATATGTGCTATACTACATTACTTTTTGTAATCTTTTTCTATTTATTATCTAATTACTTTTTTGAATTTTGCAGAGATGTTAAACCACATAATGTAATGATCGACCACGAGAATCGCAAATTACGCTTGATCGATTGGGGCTTGGCGGAATTCTATCACCCTGGTCAAGAATATAATGTGCGCGTAGCATCGCGTTATTTTAAAGGACCAGAACTACTCGTCGACTATCAGATGTACGACTACTCGCTGGACATGTGGTCGCTGGGTTGCATGCTTGCGTCGATGATCTTCCGCAAGGAGCCTTTTTTCCATGGCCACGATAACTATGACCAATTGGTGCGCATCGCAAAGGTGCTAGGCACAGAAGAACTATTTGAGTATCTTGAAAAATACCACATAGAACTTGATCCCCGTTTTAATGATATTCTTGGAAGGTAAATGCGAGCTTTTAATATTTCTTACTGTCAAGTTTTCAAGAAAATTAATTCACATAATTTTTAAGGCATTCGCGTAAACGATGGGAACGTTTCGTGCACAGTGAAAACCAGCATCTAGTGTCAGCAGAAGCTCTGGACTTCTTGGACAAGCTGCTGCGTTATGATCACTTGGAGCGACTGACGGCGCGCGACGCCATGGAACACTCGTACTTCTGTAAGTTGCCGCAACGCGCCACGCTGAATCCGCTCCCGCACGACATGAGCTAGGAGCGCGCTTGCCGAACAAGAGCACCAAGAGAGCAGGCGTAACAATAATTATATAAAAATGAAAAACACCCAACACTTACATACATACATGGAAGGACTGTTTGTTATTTAAATATTTTTTTTTCTTTTCTTTCGTCTTTTTGTACATATAATAAAATCGACGTTGCTGGGACGCGTGCGCCGTGCAGCCGCTTCTCGTTTCTTTTTTGTTTTATAGTTTGTGTGTATATCGGCACATAATAATACATAATATAACAGTTCAACTGGTTCCTTACAATTTCATTTACTACTTTAATGAATCAGACAATAGTAATGCATATTGCAAAAGACTTCGGAACTGTATGGACATATTCATTGATATTTGTAAATGCTGGTGATTCAAGTAAAGGAAACTAAGGTTAACTAAAAACATGGACAAACACTAACTTAAGTTTTAAGATAACGCTTGTATAACGATTTGCTGTTAATACTGCGTACCATTTGCGAATTCTTCCGATGATTTGAACACAATAATACATGTTATACACGGCGGAGAATCTTTTAGTTACTTAAAACTAATTATCTTTACGGCGATATTGTTAGGCATACCTATTTAAATTGAAAATAAGCGATGGATTATTGAGAGAGCGGGTAATAAATATAATTATAACTACTAGTAATCGCTTTCTGTAATTTATTAATTTCATGCCTTCATTAATTAAATTTTTGATTAAGTTATCTATTGAACATTTCTAATGTATACTAGCTACGTCATTGAAACCATAATATATTTGTAATTTTTATATCAATGGATAATTTAATCAAAGAAGAATGAATTTCATTTATATATACTGCTTATTCAAGTAATTTGAAATGTATTCGAAATCCAGTGTAAAGCCAAGAATTCATTCATTATTACTTAATTATCTTTTGGATGGCATACTTTTTGTTACTTTATTGATAAGCATTTCTATTCCACAAAAGATAATTACATTAAATGAAATTTGAATACATGCGAGAGTGCTGTAGATGATGAATGCGCAAGCGTCCTTTGTATTCAGTCACAAAGTGTACTACAAACATAAATTTTCATTTTGTCACATTATTTTTTTATTTAGCATAAATAATAAATCCATTATAATTCGTTCATATCACAATCTCACCGCTTCACGCAGTCATCATGTTCTTTTCTCACTCCTTGTATCATTCACCTTCGCTGCGCGTGTCGGTGTTGCACGTGTTTATGAAAAACCCTTTTTCTGCTTTCTGTTCGCAGACCCTGTGGTTAAAGAGCAATGCCGAATGATAGCGAACGTGAATCCGTCTCCTACTCCACTGACAGGCGCAATGTCTGTTGTAGGAGTAGGTGAGTAGAGCCCCTATGCCAGAGGTAAAAACGATGCACACTTATTTCTTTTGGTTTTTATCCTTTTTAATTTCTTCTTAAACTAATATCCTTATCCATTTGACTAATTTTTATTAATTATCACACAATTGGGTTGGTATGTTATAATTTCACTTACAATTTACAAATTAATTCTATTACCAGCCTAATTTATTTGTAACACTTGATAGGCAGTTATTTCTCTATAAATGCTTTCCTTCCTAGTAAGTATAAGCAATTAACATTGTTCATAATTTGGTCAATTTTAATCTTCTTTTAAGTTACATTTTTACTGCAACGTTTGCTGTTGTTAAGATGGAGCGTGTATTTTATGCTAAATTAAAAAATAATTGTAGATGAGCCCGTATCGCCGTTGGGCTCCCCGCATGATTTGCAAGAGTCACCTAAGCTGACGTCAATGCGGCGCACGTCGGCGTACCTCACCAATCTGGACTCGTCGACGACGCCCACACCAACCTGAGCGCCTCTTAAATAGTGGCCATCGTTAATTAATCGCATTTAAATACATCCCGATTAACAACAACATAAACAAACATTTTACAGCCATTGATAAAAACTTACTATATATCTCAATATATAGTCAAATATTTCGTCAAACTAACGATAACGACATTACTAAATTACTATTGCATTAGGAGCTGCGAGTAGGTTCTTATAAATGTGTAAACGAAACAGCGAGAGATGGTCTCTGTGCTGAAATTGTTGTAATTTTGTATATAAACATTCAAATCTTAGAAATGATAACACCTATATACCGAATTCAACTGACATAGGTATATTTGCAAAGAACCAACAAGAAAGACGAAAACTAAAATACAGGAGATAAACATGTTAGTCCAAATATTACATGCATAAATTAATAATGAATATAAAATAATGATAAACATTGTTTCAAGGTAAGATATTATAAATATTATACATACGATATAAATAAATAATACTTAAGTACATATTTGCAGTGTAAAGTTTTTTTATAAAACAATCAAAACTTTTTTACCAGAATATTCGTTTCTTTTTATTGCAAAAGAAGTTGCCTAAATACTTTTTCGTCTGGGGTATATATACAAGAATTGTAATGTTTCTTAGCATTGAACAAAGTAAAAATATACATTTTATAAACAAATGCATTGTCGCGTTAAATCGACTTAATGCTACTTTAATTAAATGCAATGGTACAAAGGCTACTTAAATTTAAGCACGCGCACTTTTGTCTAACATTAAGTTGGGTCGAGCTTCCGGCATTTCTAGTTCGTTTATCATTTGACTGACTAGTGCTTCTTCTTAAAATATAGGTTTCTATGGTATTAATTTTAGTGAAGAGGCGAATTTAGTTATCAGTAAGTAGACACCTCACGTTAATCATAAATATTTTCCATTTGATTACAATAAAATGTGATTATTGGTGGTAAAGTAAAGGTCATCTGATAAAGCTGGATTAAGCTCAAGTTAACCTCAAATGAATTTATTGCACAAACTTGACATTGTTGTTTTATTTAATTGCAAATTAATAAATCTTAATTAAATATTTTTACTATAAATTTATAAATATTTTTTTCATATAATTTTGAGAAATATTCAATGTTGTATATATAGTTGCATACATTAAAGTAAATAAATTTTTGGGATATCGAGTTAGGAAGGGGGTGCCAAGGGTGCAGTAAGTTTTGTAAAATTAAATTATTAAAACTCAGACTTTGTTTAGTATAAGTTTAGTTGAAAATGACGAGCTAAAGTTTCACTTAGTTGAAAATGACGAGCTAACTTTGTCGAAACTATAGTCCTAATAAAAATAAATTGTGGTTATACTAAACAAAGTCTGAGTTTTAATAATTTAATAATTATAATGTATAACAAAGTGGAAGCCTCAACAATTACAAG
>JASKGN010005575.1:0-10830 GCA_030556245.1 Falagria sp. GC000072 | reverse complement strand
GTACAACGTCTGGATTGTTTTCGGAATATGCACCTGCTGGACCTGAAGGATGTCTTGGATCAGGGAATGCAGCTGGTGCTCCGTATTCTGGTAATGGTGGTGGTCCATATTCCTGATGGTTATTTCCGAAGTCCCCTGGAGGTGGACCATAGTTTCCTTCAAGACCTGGATGTCCACCACCACATTTGGGTTCAGGACAATTGTATCTGCATACTTGTATAACGCATTGGAAGTGTACATTCATGGAATCAGGGAATTTAAATGCTTGGAAATACGCGAATGAGACTACTGATGCCGAAGGGCCAAAGTTTTTGATTTTTTGGAACTTGCTCATTATTTTAGGTCTCACTACACAACCATATTGGTCTACAAGTTGAATCGGTGCTCTTTTACCATCGTGAGCTACACAGTTTCTCACTAACATGTCGAATTTATTTTCGTCATCTTTAATGGCTAAAACCATGGTCATTGTTTGTCCAATTTTTACAATTCCAGAAACTTCAGAGGCCCAAGGACCTTTGCCAACTTGGATTTGCATCCAGCATTGGAGATTGTCTCCGAGGAAGTTGGCAGTGACTGCATGGAGCATATCAACTTGGAATGGTCGGAATGTCACTGCTTTTTCATAGAAGTCATACCACGTACATCTTAACTTTCTGGCTTGATCCCAAACTTCTTGTACGTAAGGATCGTATTGAATGATGATGGTATTCTCGACGTAGCTACCACTTGGTGTAGGTCCACCATAACTTGCAGCATTATGATTTGCAGATGATGACATCCCACAACTATTTAAGAAGATCTCAAACGTTGCGCTTAAATGACCTGTTCCAGGTTTCAGATGAACGCAGTGGGGATCACTGTAGAATCCTTTAGAAAAGATCATTCCGTAGAACGGTCGATCGAATTCGATATTCACTCTCATATGGGTCTTCTCACATTGGACTTGCAAATGTTTGAT
Organism: Falagria sp. GC000072; assembly: GCA_030556245.1. Lineage (NCBI taxonomy): Eukaryota > Metazoa > Arthropoda > Insecta > Coleoptera > Staphylinidae > Falagria > Falagria sp. GC000072. The sequence goes on along the minus strand of JASKGN010005575.1, from coordinate 9,869 downwards.
TTTTGGCATGTCGGGAGTGGCGAGAGGCCATGGGTCATCCGGACCTTGGCCATGACTTGGTGGATATCCTGGTCCTGATAATGGTGGTCCGTAAACTGCTCTGTGTTCTAATGGAAGTGAAGCTGAGTCGGATAGAGGTGCATCACATCTACTTTCCTAGAATTAAATAAAACATCAAATTATGTGTGTTAAATAGAGGAAGTTTTAGGTTTACCTTTAGTAGTAGAACTGTGAGCACTGTGCATACAATAAATCGTTTGGTAAATGATATTGATGTCATTTTGGCGTGGATGTGGGTCTGTAAATAACAAGAGAAGTTGTCAATATTATCTTTAAGATGCCAGTTAGTTAGTTTTGATTGACTATTGACTATTCATATTTTGTTTGCAGACAAGTCCTTCTCCTGATGATTGGAAGATGTAGACTTTTGGGTGACGTTAAAGATTGAACTTTGACCCACTAACATACTCGTTGGGTTTTCGTAAAAATTAATGTTTTATTTTTTCACCCACAAAACTTTCTTCGACTATGGCTATGTATCGCCCCAATTAGTTTTTGTTTGGATTGCCGACCGGTGTTACACTCTAACGAACCGGAACATAAATGCCCTAAACGCCAACTCATTAATACACCCAAAACTTACCTAAACTAAACTATGAATGAATGAAGTTGCAAGAAATAATACTTCATTAGTCTAAAATTCAAACGTAAAAGTTTTAATTAAAATTTTGATGGTGATTTTATAGCCAGAACAATACTAAATGATTTTTTTCTTTCTTCTATGTATAGATGCATCATACTAGTTTGTAATGAGAAACAGTTGGATACCAAATAGAGTTTGAAAATCGTTTGTTGGAAGTTCTTTCTCTTCTTCCATTCAATTAACTAATCTCGTTCTAATTAGCGGCAGATTGTGAAGTCAGTTTTGGTCTAGTTTTCAACTCGTATCTGTATGTATGTATTACATACGTACATAGATTTTTGATGCGAAAAGAAACACCGAAGGCGTTTTGTATTGAAATGAAATATCAGTTACTTAAATCTCTTTCTTTCTTCAACTAACGGCACATGTTTAAACAATTACTTAAATTTATAACTAGTTAATAAGTTTTCGGTCTATTCAGATTCGAATCAAATTCTATGTGAAAGGAAAGAAATTTGTTAAAAATTTCCGGAAATAAAAAAGAAAAAGAAAGAATGAAGCATTTAAATATGTTGTGTTTTAATATTTATTATCAGAATGTTAACATCATCGACCGACATAATACACGAGAAAGTAGAACGTACTTATGTTATAACCACCCAGCATCAAAACCATCATGAATTGTTATAATCATTAATAGCATAAATAGCCGGCATAATAAATCAATTATTTATCTGTTTGCATTATTGCCATAACTATTTTATCTTTCGTTTAAATTTGTTGAAACGCATCGTTTCCGCAAGCATTTGTTTTTGAGGAATTAACATAATCCCAATTTGACAAATTACAAAATGTGTCTAAAAGAATAAATATATTTGTTTTCGCAGACTTATTTTTATTATTAATGATCGAAGAAGTAATGTATGTTTTTTATCAGGACAATGTTTTATAAGTTTTGTAAGACATGGTTGGTTGAAGCAGCGTCGTTTTCTCTTCCATTGTTTTGATCGTAATCATAATCGCGTGCGCAGGATTTTCGCGTTTTCTCTTTTCAGAAGGCATTGTTTTTTGGCAGAGAGCAGAACCTAAAGTTCTGTGTTCAACAAGCCTTAAAAGAATTCTAAAACTTGGGTTGAGTTTTAAAATATAAATTTCTCAAGGATAATTTATGGCGCCATTAATTATATAGAAATTAAATTATTATTAGGCTACACTTGAATTCACATATTTACTCATTCATAGAATAGTTTAGTTTGTTTATAAATAAAAAAAGTCTGAATCTGTATGTGAGTTAAGTCAAAGAAAAAAAAGATGCAAAACCGTTACGTTACCAACTTACTTATTTTAATTGAAATGTTAAAGCTATGATTTGTGTATTAATAAAAACTATCAGACCGAAAAATACAAGCAGCAAATCAATGATCATCAACTTCAAGAAAAGGAAATAAGAATAAAATAAATATGATACATATTTATCTAATTAGAAATAAAATAAAACTAAATAAAAGATACTTAAGTCAAAGCTATGCACCAGCGAATGTTCAATGGATAAGTGATTAATTAGACTGGTAACCAACACATCTCATTTCTCATTCGATAATTAATGCATTTAATGGTGAAGACGGGTATTAGCTGCTGCGGTATGCGCTCATAAACTTGTCTTAAGCATTACTTAAGTGAGTGAATACAGAAAATTCTGAGCGCTCGCGCATTTATTCATTGACACACTAACTTGCTTTCCTTTCTCGCGATATCTGTGCTCGTCTCTGTGCTCAATATCAAGTTTAAATGAAGCTAAAGGCAATCTGAAGAAAGCTCTTCTTCATTCCAGAAGAGAAAGATGTCTGAATTTTAAAAGGGTGAAAATTAAACAATACTCACATTAAATTAAGTAATAAATAAAATCCTATAGAAAATCCTTGTGGAAATTGAAAATCTCGAAAACAAGTGCACTAATGTCACTTGGTCCAAAAATCGAGAATCACTCGTAACACACTTTAATATGAGTACACCATCACGACATCAGTTCGTAATTCACTTCTGGGCGAAGAGCAAACACGTCGTCGTCGTCGTCTTGCTGATGGCAGACGAGAATGTGGCCAAGGAAAAGAAGATATCCAATATATGAAATTATGTGGTACGGTATCCGCGTGCCGCTAACTAAACGAAAAGTAATACACTTTAAAATCTCCCGTTGGTTTTATATATACATGTGAAAGTTTTCCCCACCTGCTTGTTGCCTCTTTCTCTCAATCTTACCTACCTGGTGCGCCCGTACCATGAAGAAGACCGGATCTAACATTCGCTTTTGGTAGTGGAGATATTAGTGGATATTCTTTTTGGTCGTTTCGTGGTGGACATGTTGACGCATTCGACCATCACTTTCTTTCGTGTCAAAACAAGCATTGTGCAATATTTTAAAGTTTGCCTTCTACAGGTTCCTTGTTAGCTGATTAATTAATTGGCATTTGATCGCGAAAGAATCGTGGAATTACATTTTACATAATTCAATGACGGATTTTGTCATGTTGGAGATTCCGGAACTTTTCTTGGGTTTTCACATTTCTTTGGTTTCTTTTTTTGTGCAAATTATATTGCAAGTTATGCAAAATTGTGTCATTTATTTTTATTTGTAGTGGATTAACTAATATGAGGGTAAATGTTATAAATTTCATTTGTGCGGGTAGCCAAAAAAATTTCACTAGGTACAATAAAAATTATGCCATCGATTTTCCTAAATGAAAGTATACTTTGCACATTTTTATTTAATTTTTTCTGGTTCAATTGAAAAAAAATCCAAATTTAAATTTAGTTCATTGTTCCGTTAACAAAAACTAAAAACTACAAATATTTAAATGAAATTTTCAAAGGACTCTTGACTTAAGTGGGCTAGTAAGCATTTGCAAAAATCCAATTGTATGCAAAACAAAAATAATTGCTACTTAACGCAAATCATGTAATGACACCACAACACCGTTTAGAACAAGAAGAACTAGAAATATTTGAGGACGACGAGGATGTATGCGGAATAAATTGCGATTAAAATAATAAAGATGAAGACAAGGAAGGAAAAACTTAGGTGTGTACACGCATTAATAAAATCGTCCCGTTAAGGTCGTTTTTTGCTGTCTGGACTTCTCTCTCATTTAAACATGCTTTTTCCTTTTTTTTTTCTTTCTATCTTTCATTTTTTTTAAATGATTTATGAATAAATAATTATGGCAAAATTAAAAACGTACTTTTAATTACAATTTTTAAAACTTTTTGACAGTTTGGCGCCATTTTGGAACATATCATTATCCTTAAATGAAAAATTAACTTTAGTATGCGCAGATTTAACTAACACACGTGTCCTTTATTACATCCAAACTATTAATTCGCCATTCTAACGGCACATAATTGTTATTTTTCAATTTAATTAATTATTTATACCTCTTGGAAAGATAGATGAAGATTATGACGAGTGAAACAAGGTCAACTCAATGTTGTTTGGCAAATTTAAAAATATTTATCTTTATTTGTAGTTTTTTGTTTTAGTTTATGCTAATACAATTTCAATGAAAAGAAATAGAAACATGTAAAGATAAAAGCAAATAATTATAATTTGCCAAGTTAACATTGTAGTCATAATCATCATTATGATGTGAACACAGTTCAACACGTGAGTCAATGAGTCGCATTGAAAGTTAAGAGCGTTAAGAGAAATTATGCTTGCGCACGGCGTCGCGTCGTCCATCATTGTTGTAAAACCCGTGCGCTGATAATAGACTATGAAATAATAATGTCATGCTCGTTACAACAATTATTACAGCATCCTCCAATGAAAAGATTACTCAGCAATTTATTTGTGTTCTTAAATTTTGCCCAGAACAAGTGTTATTATTTAAGTACAACATTTATTTATTTATTTTCTTTATTGATATTTGCAACGAGAACTAAATTATGTAGCTATGTACTGATAAACTAGATCATGTTCTCATCATGTTCTCATTGCAAAATCGTAAATCTTTCAATCTAACTAACTCTTAACTCTTCGCATAACATGTGTCCTGTTTTGCAAACTATTTTCTCTTGTGCGCATTCCTGAAATCCGTTCAATACAATAAATAAAAAAGCTGATTAAGATGATTAAGACAACTGAATGAATTTTCCTCCGTTGTTTGTTTACAACGAAACATGAATGAAACAAAACATTAACTCAAGGTATTACCGTGACTGAAGAAGTGGAAATTCGTGCAAATTCTACAGCACTTTCACGTCGAAAGAATATCCGGGTGCAACGATACTTACACCAACTTGTAACAAGGATTATTATTCATGTATTTGGTGTATATTCCAATGACGCGGGTATTATTGTGCCACCCTGCTTGAAACAAGTGAAAGCGACTCACTTGACATCATTCTCATCGTTTGATTCATGCTTTTATTGTGTCATGTTTAAATTGTTCAAATAATCAAATTGCTTTTGTTTCGAGCGAATTTGAAAAGTTCGTTTCATTTGTTTTAGGAACTTTTTAAATTTGGGATGTTCGTTCTGTTTTTTGTTTGAATAATTCATAAATTATGATGACTAAGCCAAGTAATGCGATTAAGGTGTGCTTAACTATTGAAATGATTTATTTATTACTTATGATTTTGCGCACGTGCGCGATACTTTCTTTTTTTGATCTGATGATCTTCAATCTGTATTTTTATGCGTTATATTTTTAATTATATTTTAGAAACGAAACAAGAAAGGGACTTTAAATGATAATAAGGCAAGGAGTAAAGTGAATGGGAAGTTTTTAAATTTTAAATGAAAATGAGCAGATACTTAGATACTGATGTGGCCTCTTTGAAAAAGGATCCTGCACATAATCTCAACTCACCTACGTACATCCTATCCTTTAGGAAAGTATCATATCATATATACAATTAACATAACACCTCGAGCTTCAAAGCGTCTCGGCTATGCTCCAACTCTTTGGCATAAATATCTTGGCAATTTGCACCAAAGTTTACACCATACTATCTTGTTTATATTTTTATTTTATATAAAAAACTAATGGAAATATGAATAATTGATCTGATCTGATCTGCTTATTAAAAATTTCCAAGGAACTTTCTAATCTGAAATCATAACAATAAACACCCACAACAAATGAAATTTTATATGACGAAGAAATTCTTGCATGACTCAATTAAATTGTGAAATTTCGCCAAGTCGAAAGTCAATCAAAATGTGACAACCATAAAAAACATTAAAAAAGAAAACGACAATTATTTATTTATGAAATGACGACATTTTCTTGTTTTTTATTTGGCATGGAAAGTAATTAAAAGTCTGTCAAAGTTGTCGTTGGGAAATTATCCGTAAACAACTGCTGATTTTGTCACCCCATTTTCAATTATAAATTGAAATACCCAATACGTCATTCACCCCTTTTCACTTTTTAATTATAAATTCAGCTGCAGTACCAACAGGATTAACACAGGAAAAAGAAAAGAAAAGAGAAGTAAATGGCCTTTAATTTTCAATTAACGAAAGTCTCCTTGCTTTTATCACCAAGGATATTCAATGATTGTAGAACTACCTTCGTTTTACTACATTTTTAATTTCCTATTGATTACGAAACAATACTTGTTGATACTTTAAGTTAAGACAATTGTAATTGGAATTGCGTCACTTAATCACGTTTGTCGCATAATGTTTTGTGTAAATTTCCAAATAGTTGACAATAGTTGAACATTAAGTTTTATTTGACATAATACTTGAAAATTGAAAATTTTTGCATTGTTTCTACTTTACTTTGTTATATAAATAAAATTGTTCAATTGTTTTTTTTCCTTTGGACAAATTAGACTTATTTATTTATTTGCTATTGTTTTAGATATAAATATGTGGTATTTATTGTTAGTTTTTAATACTTTTAAGTTAGAAGAATTTAAGAAAACAAAAAAGCTTCGGTAACAATGGCGATGTAAAGGTAAGTTCCATAGGAAACGTATTCGGACGAACGTCACCATTTTAATTATTTTTAATTTAGCACATATTTAAATCTGTAAAATAAATTCACAGATATTTTTAATCAAATTGGTATACATTTTCATTGACATTTCAACAGAGTTGATTATGAGTATCTTATCATGTTATAAATTTCCCATTATAAAGCAATTTCGAGCATCCGCTCAAAGTGTTTCAAAAGTTAAACCAAACTAAAGGCTTATTATATGTAATTTCAAACTTAAAATTATTGCTGGATTTATAAACTAATTCGGGATATAAATATGTATCTACATAATACTTGTATATGTACCTAAATACCTATATACATAAAATGTAATAAGTATTACAGAATCTCTGTAGTGATATGAGGATATAGTAGACAGATAGACAACTCGTAAATTCCTGACTTTGTCTACTCATCCATGAAGCAGCAAACCGAATTAATTATCAATCAATTTAATAGATATTCACGTTTAGATACGAGAAACGGATTGACAACTTGTGCAGGAGGCATCTATACATACACGAATCAGACGAATGTTTTTTGATTGAGGCATGAAATTATTTCACTCGATTATTATAATTAGCGCAAGATACGTCTACGATGGCAATAGAAAGTCACACAGAGAAGTAAAACGAGAAAGAGAAGAAAGAGTTGTTTCTTTTGAAGAAGGAAGGAAAAGCAGATTACGAGATTATTATTATTATACAAGAAGTACAACAGAAGAGGAAAGACGCAATGTTGGTTATAAGAAGGATAGAGAAAAGATAAGTAGATGATGACCGAATTTAGTTCTTCATTTTGCTTGATTTTCTTTCTTGTTTGCATTAATTTTTGAAATGATGACACATGATTGATTGATTAATGTTAGGTGTGATGTTTGCTTATTTAATATGAGTATTATTGATTGCTTCGTGTGGATATTTATAAATATTATGTGGAATTATATAATTGCTACTTTACTAAATTAATCACAAAAAAGTTTTATTTTTATAGTGCTTCTGGAAGACTCACGTTTTTGCAGTTTAAAGGTCATTTTTAGGTCATATTAGTACTGCTGGGAAAGAAACAAGACACAATAAAACTTTATTATTATGACTGAACTACTGATCTTGATTTAAATTGAATTAATGAATTCTACTAGTCTTGAGTCTTCAACTAAAACGTTATAAAACCCATTCGAATTCCAATCAGTTGAACAATACATAGTAGCACCTGTTAAAATAGTAAATTTGTATTCTATTCTTTTCTACTCCTGCATTTTCTTCATTTTCCCATTTTTTCTTTTTTCTTTCCATTGTTAATTATAGCAATTAAATTTCCTCGTGTGTTTGTGTAAACGCCAGTTTATGTTCAATGTTGTTTGCGATCCAATTCATGCTTACCTACTTTTTAACATTTTTCAAATCATAAGCAACTTCCTTCTTACAACTCGAAGGTTTGCTTTGGTCTTACCTGCCTACTAGTGCTTCACATGTTGGCGCTTCCTGCTCTAGTTAGTAATTGGGTATTAATTAAGATGAAATAATATCGTGGTCAATGTAATTAGCTGCAACTTGCGTCCGTCTTATCGATGACTTACAAAAATTATAAATTAATTATTGTAATAGTTATAACATTCATTTAATATGTTTACTCTAGATATGTAATTCTAAATTGGTTGTTCAAATTTGGAAACTTTGAAAATGCCCCACTGAGAAATTCAATTAAATTTTGGAATGATCTAAATTAAAATCATAAAGCAATAGAAAGAATAGCATGGATGAAAAGTAGAATTTAAGTTGAAAGTTGTGGGTGGACAATAAATAACCCGTGGTGTAATGATTTAATTGTAATTTATCTGGCGTGCGTTAGAAAGTTGATAAAATCAAAATAAAAATCGATCTACCATTATTGCCTTGCTTCTTTTCTTATGGTTATTAGGTGCGCAAAGTGGCGGCAATGTCAAGGTCGATGGACACACTGCAAGAAGATGAAGAACCAACAAGAACCGCGCTTTGCTCATAGAATCCGGATGCGGACGTGGCCTAGATTTCTCTCTGCGAGTGTCTGGTAATGTGTAATGTTGTGCATACATACATGAAGAAGGCAGAAGGCGAAGACAGTTGTTGCCCCTACCGTGGAAGCAATTTTACTTCTTCAAGTTTGCCAATTTACCAAGCTTAAATAAACTTACGAACAGTGGCATGGTGGATTTGCAACTTGGGTTAAGGGTTGATTAGAGCTCTCAAAAGAAAAGTTTCAAATTGACCACTGCTAGACTTGCAACGAGTTTTGATTTTGTTTTACATTTTATTACAAGGACCTAAAACTTGATATAATTCTGGTTTCCTTTCCTTTTACTTTTTGGTAGAAGTCGTAGACCTAGATCTCGCTTATGAGACAATGCACGATCCTTCCAACTTAAAGCCATTGTTGTTTTGTTTTTATTTCGTTTTTTATTTACAGTTCACATGGTTTGTTGTCTTCCTTATTTACAGAAAATGAAATAAAATCGCAGTTCATATTTATCTTTTAGTTGGTTATCCCACGATAAAGAAAAAGGCATTAAAATTCTACAAAGTTTTAAACCTTTGTGTTGTTGAATTTTTCGACTTTTTCTCTTTAAAATTTATCGTTGTATTCTTAATTAAACTCAATTAATAATAGGAAATGCTTTAAATAAGGTTAACTAAAAGCTGAAGCTTTTATTTTTAATGAAATTAAGCTTCAGTTTAATTCTCATTTCTTTTTTCTTGAGGCTTTCTTGACCAAACCACAAAACCACAATTGAATAAAGTGTTTCATAGATGTTTTGACACTTGTCTACTAATATTTATAGCTGGAAGCTATTACACAAAAATATTTCATAGTTATTTCACTAAAAATTCTCTGAGCTCGATATGCTTAATAGATTTATTAGTAGAAAATATGTATTGCATATTATTATTGTTATGTTCATAAATATATTATTACACTATTGATATAAGTGTGTCACAATTTCCCTAACAGTTTTGCCTTTTTCCTACATTAATTTATTGATTTCTGAAATTAAAATTTTAAATTCTTTCATGCTGTTGAATTGTTGCTATTACTCCTATTGCAAACAAGGAATTAGATGGATTTGGCTCGAAGATATTGTTAAAGACATTAACGATGGATTAACATTAGTATATTTTATTTAACCTTGGAGAAAACGTGAACTACTTTATTTCCAAAGCGAGCAGTTGAAAGTGTTACAAATAAATAAGCAAAGCATC
>JASKGN010005559.1:0-11617 GCA_030556245.1 Falagria sp. GC000072 | reverse complement strand
GAATAATCGTCTTATTTGTTCAATGCGTGTAATTATTCTAATGCGTGTTTGTTCATTCCTTCAGTTCTTCAAGTTATTAATGACTAACGGAAAGATGTATTCGTTTTTGCATATTTCATGTTCTTTCTCTATTGGAACGAAAACAAAGAAAGAGAAGTAAACAGGTAATGAGGTAATGCTTTATATGTGTAGGCTGATACCGCGATTTAAATAAATTAATTTCAATTATCTCTTGTCTCGAACCGAACCATAACAAAAAGTAGAGAAGATTAAGAAAAGAAGAATAAGGCAGAAAATTTGCATGAATTACCATGGAAATTATAATTGTGCAAAGAAAAACTAAAAATGAATAAATAAATTAGGTAAATAATATTCTCAAGTAACAAATGACTTAAGTCAGAAATGAAGTAGACTTAAGTTTAATTTAATATCATGCTATTTATGCACATAGTTATGTGAAGGATTGGCAAGTGAGTCATGCAGAAAATCTATGTGGGTTACGACGCCAATTGCATTGATTTAATGACTGACTTAATAAACAAATTATTCATAAATGCATAATTGCACTGTAATACCATGTATTATTCATTATTTTAGCTTAAATTTATTGAGTAATTCTTATGACAATAAATTTTATTTCATCATAATACAATTTGAATTTCTCCTATAAATTTAAAGTTATTATCTTTATCATTGCGAATTTCCCTTTTAGATAGTTCCACAAAAAATCTCAGGAAGTTTTGCAATGTAGTTAGAAACAGATTCAGTGCAACAATTTAGATAATCGAATAAATTTGCTTCTGTGAGTCTTGTGAGACTTTGAGGTTGTTATCATGCATATGGGAAGACACAAGATGTGGTGCAGACTACTTACCACTACCCCCAAATCTAAGACATCACATCACCAAAGTTTCTTGATTAGAGAACTCGAAATCCACACATTCTTGTCTAACTAACTAAATAACTAAGTGAGCAAATAATAATGTACCATAGTTAAAGTTATATTTCTATTTTGTGGTGAAATTTTGGTACTGAAACCCCGAATTATCCTCTCATTCTGTAAATACCAATAAGAAGAGAAAATTTCAAGATATTGAAAGGATAAAGAACGTAAATAATTAGAAAGGCAAATTAAGTGATCCTGTCGTGATCTAGGAAAACTAAGCGGAAAATAAGAAAAATCCACAAGACGAGAAGAGGTAAACTAGCTCATGGGAAATACTCTAGGAAAAAAGCAGGGAAAATACATCAATTATGTATAAGACGTTGCTAATGCAGAAAAAGCTTGCTCATTAAATGTGTACTCGAGCTTGGGTTTCCTCTTGGTTTCCCAGACTAAGAAAATTTTCTTTTACCTATTTCTGTTTCTAGTTTATTTGAAACGGTTTACGAATAAAAATTGTGTTAGGAAAATGGAATTTTCAGCTTAAATGCTTTATTTATCTAATTATAAGTTAATTGGTTTATTGGAAAATATGCAAGGATTTAAATTATAAATATAATTTCAAAGAACAAAACAAGGGAATAAAAAACAATAACAATGGAAATAAACAGATAGTTACAAAGCTAGTATAATATACCTAATATACCAATTATATATAAAATTGATGTTATGTACTTACATTGTTATTATTGTTCCATCCTTGATAACAAATTTGATAACAACCAACTCAAAAGCGGAATTTAACTAATCGTTGAAGGAATAATTTAATCACACACCATAAACACATTGGAAACGAGGTACTCTAGAGCTGATAATACGATATCAATTATTAAAACTCTCCGGAAATAAAACCGCAATTTATAAACAAACAAGTCGACCATATTGCGAAGTGTATTGGACAAAGCGCGACGTTAAACTAAGCGAAAGTGTAGCAATCACTGCAGTTCGGTGTCGTTGTGATACTGATAAATACAATCGACCAGTTGCTTCTTCCATACTTTTATATACAGTTGCGATGTGACTGAGTGGAATTCTTTTGCAAATAGCAAAAATTACATTTCAAAATTATTTATTGATTTTACTAACATATTTGATTTTTCTTTTTGAAAATCCTTATCGTCAATGTCCTTCCACATCCATTCCCATACTTATTCTTCATTCGTTATCCTGTTTCCTGCTTACTGCCTGCTGTTTCCTGTTTCCTTGTCGTTTTCGTTATCCTTGACTGAAGTTTACATTTTAGTTTTCACATGTTGTTGGTCTAATCGAATCCATACCTAAACCGCCAATCATTTAGGATATTACTGCCAGACGAGACTGAATTTCCGAATTTTCACTTTCCTTTCGTTTTCCACTTTTCACTATATAAACGCATATTCCCTTCTAAATTTATATACAGTATGTCAAAAGGTAAGTAAATCTATATTAAATTCTCAAAAGTCAAAAATTTATTTGATCTTTTTTGATTTATTTTTAAGATTTTCTTTAGTTGCAAAGTGGAAAATTGTATACAAGAAGATTTTACTTGGTAAAACTTCTAGTCTCATCAATAATGTGTCCCCAAACGATGTTGATGTGAAAGCATGAGTTTGAGGGCAGCAACAGCACGCTTTGTGTAATGTATTTTGTTTTCGTTTTGGTTTTCCCGGAAGAGGAGCATTGGCGGATGCATTATCTACCGGGAGGCGGCGCACGGTGCATCAACGACGACGAAATTAGATTTGCATGCATTATAAATCGGACGGCATGCGCAAAATCATCAACTAAAAGCGGCAGCAGATGGCAAACTTGTCTTTTGTCTCATCTGTACCCGCCGCCCCTTTATTGCAAACAACCATTTCTTGTCTAAAGACCTATTTAGCTATTGTTTCCTTTTCCTGCAATTATCCTTAGATCTAATTTTAGATGAAATATTTACAATGTTTATTTTATTATTGTCAATCAAAAAATGACGTTTTTTTGTATTTAATAACGTCTTTGAAGGATCTCATTTAACATTAAATAATTGATCTACTTGATGTAATTACAAGCCATAGAATCGATCACTCCATTAGTTTTCCTTTTTTCATATTGAGGTTGCTTAATGAGGTAAGCTAGTAGATAAAAACGTAACGAGCAAGTAAGTAATACACAAGGATCTTAAGGATCGACAGTAGAAAGAAAGTTTGAGTTAATAAAAGGACCAGAAACCAAAGAGAATACGGAAAAAGTAAAAAGGTAAATGTAGATAGGAACATGCATAATTGATGAATCCATACTTAAAAGAAATGGCCAGTTAAACACAAATCGTAATTATGATCAAAGCACAACAGCAAACATTCTCTAATCTACAAAACGCGTATATAATTTGAAATCCCCAGCATACAATATGTCCAAAGCTCAGACAATAAAAAAAACTAAATTCTAATTTTATTAAGTCCAAATTACCATAGCAAAAATTTAATTTAACAAACTGTAGGTAGGTAATGCATAAACAAAACAAGGTATTTGTTAACCTAAAAAACGAGGATGATCAATATCGCGATGGGAAAATGGATAAGCTAGCTAGGTACAGATCGACTTTTTTAATAGGATTTCGTTGGGGCCTTTGTTGCGGCGTTGTTTTGGTGCATTATTTCGCCTGAGAGCTATCGCTCGTGCCGCTCAGGCATTAGAGCGAATATGTGTGCCGCCGTCGTGCAGTCAGGAGGCCGCGAGTCGCAACTTGAATATGAATTTATGTGCCAGCTCGTGCTCGCTTGCTGCTTTACTGCTTGTACATGGTGTGATATATGCCTTAGCAATTTTATTTCTATTTTTCACAACGGCGTGCTGCTCCCGCGACACTACTCTTCCATTCACTTCTGGTGTAGTATTCAAATTGGAAATCTTAATTTGATCAATTTTTTGAATAAAATCTAATTACCCCCTCTTAATTTTACTTTGCTTAAAGGTGGGGATGAATTTAAGAAGGAACCACAAAAAATGCACAAGTGTTGCTCCAAGGTGATCATAACTTGTGATATAAACTGCAGTGCTTTCTAGTAACATAAGGCAAAGACACGAAAAGCTGGAAAGTAGAAAATGGAAGGCGGCAGCCAACGGGAAATGAAATATGGTGCGTCTCCGCCACCAGCTTTTTAGTTCCAAGCCTCGCTCTCGACTTAATCAAGGGCGTCGTTTGGGGTCGTACGCTTGACTATGTCTTTATAGAAAAATAGTACACAAACAAATTTCAAATTTAAATTTTTTACGCATAATTAATTTGAATCCCTTTTAAGCTAAATTTATACTTAAGTATACTTCGACATTAACAAATAAAACTAAAGCAAATCTTAATGCAGCTAAAGGATATTCTAGAGAGTTAATGTTTCCATCATGAAGATCCTGGCTGCATCCGAGTGCATTTTGCCATAAAAAGGACAAGCACTTAAGTATTTTCGTCCGTATCCCGTCAATCTTGGTCCAGTGAACGATAAAACCTCAATTTTCGATTACTGCAAACAATTTGGGAAAATGTCATAGTATACCTCGGGCAGAGCCATCATCATCACAATCAATTTTTGCATAATCATAAATTAGCATAACCGTAAACTTGACCAAACTTTAATTAACTTATAGTATAGTTGAGCAAAAGCAGCTTATATTATTATACTCTCGTTCACTTATACTTATGCGTATCTGACTTAAGCCAAGGTAAGCTCAAGCTCAAGTAACACTGAGCATTAACTCAGTTTGCGGTTTATATCGCCGGAGAGAACCTTAAGGGGTCAAGTCCGCAGGTCAAGCAACGCACGTCGGTGAATCTTCTCTTTCGCGATGGTCGTTTTTGTCTCGAAGCAGTTATCTCTTATACATTGTGTTCCAACTCGACGCAACTTTCGCAAGTCAAATCTATATTCAAATTAGGCTTTGGCTCTTCAATAATTCATTTTTCGATTCGAACATTGGGATGAGAATTTTATGAGGGACAAGTGGTATATAAAAGGTGACACAGAACGAGGACATAAGATCATAAATTATCTGAATTGAACGCGGCGTGTATCAAACACCATTATCATTGTCAGTAATAACAATGGCTGATTCTGGGTTTGTAATGTATGTGTGAGTGTCATTGGAATTGTCCATCGATTGTTCTTTCTAGGTCAATTTAAATTTGGGCTTGTGTTTTGCATTTCATGCTGCATAAATCCCGTTAATCAAATATAAAATATTAAATTTTATTTTCGTAATTACATCAAAATTTTGTTGTAAAAATATTTTTATTGCCAAAAGGTAAAATGTGAAATGTGTCTAACAACAACGTTAAGCATTAAGGATGGTTGTCTAACTGTGTTTATAACCTATGGCCATGCTTCATGTTTCTTTCACCATTCTTAAGTAATCTTAACTTAAGTCTTAGTTTCAAATAATGTATGATAGTCTTCGATACCGACACAATTTAAATGCGTGCGTGCTGAACTTGGTTTGCTATGCTCGTGCTGGTGCAACTGCCGCTAGCAGTATATCCGGCTCGAAGGACCACGAGCAGACCTAGACCCTGGCAAATCAACCTCAATTATATACATCTGCATAGTTTGCCTTACTCGTAAACAGTACTTATAGATTTAGCAGAAAGCAAAAAATGCTCGATTGTTATTTTGCACAAAAGCGCGCATGTCTGAGACTAAAAGCATACTAATTGTAATAATATAATGTAATATAACTCGTAATGTTATATAATACCAGTTTCTACGGCTTATTATAGAGGAATCAAGGTTTTGTTACGTCTCAAGTTATATCTATTTAGGAAGACATCAATTATGAATCGCTTTAGGTCATTCACGATTGATTTATTCTCAGGAATCAAGGATTTTAAGGATTCTCACAATCCTTTCTGTTTTAAAAATTTCAAATAGGAATTTAAGGAAAAGGATTTAGACTCAAGATTGAAATCAAAATCGACATTTTAATTGCGAGTTTCCACATCAATTCAAACTTCAAGTTGATGGATGTGTGTGTAGATGGGCATTGTTTAAATTTGAGTTAAGCTCGCGTGTTGCTTCAATAGCCGCAAGAACTTGAGCCGCTCGCACGCATGTGAGGAATGGAATTAAAAACAAAACAAGAGCGGAACAATGCTCACGGGGGTGGAGTTGATGAATTGATGAGTGTCTACCTGACAAGTGTTTCAACTAGTGCGCAAACGTACAAAAATACAAGTAACTCGAGTGAAATTCACTTCGGGTTTGCTTAAAAGCTTAAACCGATGGATTATAATTAATGCTTGCTTATTGGCAGCAGCTGCGTGAGGATTTTTGCCTTTGGAAATGGGTTACAATTACGATTACCATATTAAGCATATGGTACTTTTAGCAAAAGAAGAAAAAAAAAACCAAAATTCAAAATTCAGAGCAGTTTCAATATTTAGTATTGGAAATGGTATTAGTGCACGAGGTATAAAGATAGTTGAGCAAGATAGTTCTCATGAATGTAATGTCCCGCCTACGCTTACATCAATAATTGCGCCTAACGACGTGTTGGCTCATAATCAGCCGATAGGTGAAACGTCCTAATGACGGCTCTAACCGCAGCATCTCTACTGCATTATCTACTTTGACATCCTTCGAGCGTACGATCTCTCATGTCGACCTCAAAATTGACTCTATCCGACAACTCAGCGACAAATCAAACACCATAGCCATATCAACATAACCTCTTGAGACTACTACACCAAGTATCGATATACATAGAATGTCGGTAATCAGTTGTTACGTCCAAATAATTGTCGATGATCGATCACTACTCAATTAGATTTTCAAGCATTCAAACACTGGAATTAATTAACGAATAGCTAACTAACTCGTTTCATATTTAGGTACCTTAAACAATGTTATACTACTAACTTTAGTCAAAATTAGTTGTACTTGTTAATAAATAATTTTCAGTACCAATATGTACCAGTCATGCATTTAACTACTCCATTTAAATTACCACAAATTAAAAGTTTAAAATGAAGTCTGTGGAAAATTTGCATTAGCTGTAACTACTTTTATGGACCATTAGCTTAATTATTAGTTAAACTCGACTAACTCCCTTGCTTATAACTCTTAAAACAATTTCATAAATACTCGAATTACTTTAAATTCAATTTAATATCTTTTACAACAACAAAAAATCAAAAAACTCTGAGGATGTTATTAAATTTGGGAGTATCCTGAAACGTTCAATGTCCTTATGACCTAACTTCGTTACTCGGTCACTGGACGACATCGAGTGCACTTTGTGCTGACCCAAATACTGGAAAATGTTTTCCTCAAACCATCGAAGAAGAAGGGGCTCCTGTCATGGCTCAAGAACTATTTTTCTTGCATACAAATTTCAAATTATTGCAAATTCTAAAGCCCCGTTCATACAAGCACGTAGGAAATAACTCAATTTCAAAATAATACCATAATAATAAATTTCCCTGAATTCAAGTTTCAATTAACTATGTAATACAACAGTTTCTCAAGAGTATTTCTTGTTACTAGCGTCGGCGTCGTCTTGTTGTCTGCTGATAACATAATTACATAATTGTGTATTGCTATGTTTGCAAACGTTCGTTGCTATCCTTCCTCCAGCAATAGAACCAAAGTGTTTGCAACTTGAGCCTTGAGCTTTCTTGTAAGTAACCAGTTCTTCATGTCACTAACTACTAAGGAGAGCTAACTACTGGAATTACTGGATTTTACTCAGTATCAGTTTCCTTTTATCATTGTTAATCCTAGTTCGGATTCACAGTTTAAAAGATGAAGGAAAGCAAACAATGAGCTTGTTAAAAATTATAATAGGGGATCCTTAGAGAGTCTGAAGTCTAGCCTTAAGGGTAGTTAAAGACGTTTAAAGCTGGTAACAGTAAAACTAAATGAACTATTGAGTTTGTTCGTTGGATAAAATTGAATTAATTATCTCTTGACGTTTAAACAATTTACACTAATTAATGAATTATTAATAAGTTCACTAATTACTCTAGATTAATATTTGATGACGAACTAATTTACGTAATTACTCAGAATTATGTTATTTATAAATAAATTTAGCTGCAATTTATTCATCGCTTTGTTTGGAAACTTTAAAAGAAATTTCTTAATAACTGTCTCAATAAAAAATTGAAACACTGCAAACTAAAAATGTAAATCGTATTAATATATTCAACCGTAAATATTGTGTAAATATATTTTGAGTATTCTGGCTATCCTGTCGTAAAGATTTAATTAACAAGACGCATAAAACTGGAAGTAAACGAGGACATCTTGAATTTACGACTTGTCTGCATTATAAATAAATTAATTACTGAGCAGGGCGCGCGCGCGATAAAAACGACCTGCTCATGCAAATAGTTAATAACTATTTGTGCCTGGGTGTAATAAATACTCAACTCGAAATTAAGGCATAAAACTTACTACTTCTAGATGAAAATGCAAATGAATGAACTCGAATGTGATTATGTGATCAGCACTTAATCACTTTAAATTTGAACGAAAACATAAAATATTTAAAACTAGGCCAATATAAGTAAGTCCTTTGTATCCGGTTCGAAGGACCACGACTAATAGAAAACGTTAATATTTAAAACTAGGCCAATATAAGTAATTCCTTTGTATCCGGTTCGAAGGACCACGACTAATAGAAAACGTTAATATTTAACTAGAAATAAGCATTAAAAAACGTCGTTAAAAACTAGTACAGGGATGATGTATACATACATAACAGAAGAAAGGGGATAATGGCAACGAGCACGAAATAAAATATATTATAAAATATAAACGGCCTCAATAAAAAGCTAACGAAATAAAACGATGGCCACGCATATAAATAAAAACATAAATAAAAATAGAAAGCATGCGGACGTAAAACGTAAAATGAACGTGCCAACGAGCAACAAAACAAGAAAAATGCCAGGAAAACAGGATAGCGAAATAAACCCGAAAAGAAAACCAAGAACAAAGAAAAACACTAAAATTTATGTCGGCTGTTATATCAGGAACAAATGCGAATGCAAGTGTAACCTATCAAAATTCCTTTTGTCCTTAAATTTATTTATTTATTCACGTGGAAAATGAAAACGTTATCCAAAAAAAATGGAATTGTCGATGACTGCTTGCGAATCGTAAAATAATAAATTACATAAAGCCCTGTTCACATTCAATTTTGACGAAAGTTAAAAATCTGAAACTAATTTTTTGCACTAACAGTTTATCTCAATTTGATTTCCCTCACGTTCTTGAAGACTTTCTTGTATTCAAGTCTTTGGTCGTTTTCACCCCGCTATAAAAAGTATGATAATGAATATAAATGGTAATTGTGTGTTTGCAATTCGTAGTCTAGCTCCGCTTCTCCTTTCATTTTAACGCTCCAGAAAATTGTCCTCTAGCCTCAGAGTAATTTATCTTAATGCACGATTACTAACTTTTTCTTGATTATTTTCCCTTTCTATTAATAGTCTCAGCACTCAAAGCTTAATTTAAATATGAACCCGTAACGATGGTCTACCTGAATAAGGAATGTCATAGGAAAAAAGTCCAATCTAAAGGGAAAAAGTCATAAAACATTTCACACCTCCGCAAATATAAATCACAAACATCATTCATTCCCAGAGTCTTTCATTCCACTGTTGTTTCTTTATATCTCTTTGAATTCACGCCTGTCACAAGAAAACAAAACGAGAAGAAAGCAAACGTTCAAGCGTTAATTATCTCACCTTATGAGTCCATAGGTGTGTTCATGCGGCGGGTGTTGATTCTGAGCGTGGTGTGCGACGGCCCGAAAGACTTTAGAATCATCTCGGCGTCTGTTGCAGACCTGCGAGTGCGCCCATTTAGTCTGAAACCAAAGCTAGCGAAGACTCTCGCCTTCACGAACAGGTGTATTCATTTTTTAACCCGTGTGTGAGTAAAGGTGAGAAGGGTTGATTTATTCACACCTTATAAACTCATAGAACGACACCCGCGGCTATAAAATGCCTTCCACGGCGCAAAACGCTATATAAAGGAGAATAAAACCATCTGAAATGGCATTTTTAATGCATATCTTCTCTTTCAGCACTTGTTAAAATATCCGAAAGGATTTCGAAAGAAGAAGAATCAAAACTCATTAAGTTACATCAAAATATTATTATACACCTGTTCATCCATTTCTATGCTTCTATTTTCATAAAAAACGTCATATTTTAAGGAAGTAAAGGTAATAGTCAAAGGCTTAGATTCATGCATACATATCCTAATCTCTTGTATGCAGATGCACATGTCAAAGCGGTCGTAACATTCGATTCGAAGAAAACGTACGACAGTCGTCGTTGCGAACGTGCGCCATTCATATTAAGCGTTGTACACACATGAGCCACACATGCGCCTTGCACTCAGACGTGCATATTTCGTATTCAAACGTCGACAACGACGTCGTCGTCCTCACATTTCCAGTTCCCACAATTCCAAAGTTAACTTTGTTGCTTCAGTACAGAGACGTGTCTCTGGAAAGATCTTCTGAAGACTTAAAATCTTCCTCTGCAACTTTAGGAAATTCACTACACATTTTCCAAAATCCCTGCTTTCAAAATTGATTTCAGCTTGAGATTTAAATTTAAAGCAGAGAAATAACAAATTTCCTATGTAAATTGAACCAATGTTCAAGAATAAATACTTAAGTCTAGAAGTAAAGGCAAGTCTGGTCAAAAGTCATAGTGTGCAGACTATAAAATTCATATGATTGCTTCTTGCATATGCAATGAGTGTATATCCAAGCAGTATTCATAAGTATTTATGTATTTACTACGTATTACTACGAGCATAGTGGAGTTGGACTGAAAACAAAAATAAAAAACTTGGGAAAGGCTAAGAAGGTAAAAGTCTTCAAAGGAAGGAAAAGACACACACATAATAGAAGATCGTCCGATGAGAATGGACGAAGTACGCGGTGTACATCCCATGCATGTGCCTGTGGGTATTTAAAAATTATATGCTATCTGAGGCTCATGACTACACGTTTCAGACCAACTTAGAACTAAGTCACTTTATGTTGCCATACATTACTTACTTTTGAATTTGATCATGGGATACTACACTTCTCTAGTTCCAATTTTTTTAGTGGGCCTGGAGCTGTTTTAGTGGGCCGGGGGCTATACCTAACTGAGGGCTGCCTGCGAAAAGTTTGCCATATAGAGTATCTTATTACAATTGCTCAATATTTCCAAAATTTTTATGTTTTGGACTATTAAAATCAATTTTTCGAAAAAAAATATTAATGACCCTTCTCCAAAATTTCAACTTTTTTTGTGGGCCGGGAGCAATTTTAGTGGGCCGGGAGCTATACCTAACTGAGGACAGTCTGCGAAATATTTGCCATTGAGTGTTCCATTACAATTACTCAATAAAACGTTAATATTTAAAAAAAAGTTAATATTTAAAACTAGGCCAATATAAGTAAGTCCTTTGGATCCGGTTCGAAGGACCACGACTAATATAAGTAAGTCCTATACCTAACTGAGGACAGCCTGCGAAACATTTGCCATTGAGTGTTCCATTACAATTACTCAATATCTTTAAAATTCTTATGTTTTGGAATATAAAAAATCAATTTTGAATAAAAAAATAATAACAGCCTTCACCAATATTTCGACTTAGTCACAATTTAAAATATAGGTCAATTGGTACTTCCACACTTCATAACTCTTGTAAA
>JASKGN010005522.1:0-12781 GCA_030556245.1 Falagria sp. GC000072 | reverse complement strand
TTTTGATGTAAGAGTTCTTTAAATGAGCCAATTAGTTTTGAAGAAAGAAATTTTTGTTAAAGAAAAATATGGCACTTTTAATTGAAAATTTTACCCTTCAATTTTTTTCCTGTTCGAAGAATTTATTTTGAAGAAATAAACCCTCTACCCTTTTGTAAAGTCCAATTGAAGTGATCATTGCAATAGGAAAAAAGATTCTTACCTTACTGAAGAAATAGAAATAGTCTGTATCCTCTTGAAACGGAAATGCCTTGAAATTCTTCTGTAAAACAATACACAATAATTAATACTGAATAAAAATGATTGCATAAACTTATAAATGAATATGATTACAATATATTACTCACGTTTATCTTTATTGGTAAAAAACGATTCCACTTGTGGTTATCACGGACCTTGTTTCATCATCCATCATATTATCCATTTTCTCCCGCTCTCGTTAGCCTTGTCTTCATTTCCTTAATTAAAAGGAAACTCTGCCAAGTTACCAGGATTCACCACATGGAGGTGAGAGTCGGAATTGGGTAGAAGAGGCTAAGCGATTATCTTAAGATAATCATGTATTACGCATTCACTACCCCATTTGAATCCCATTTTATTCCATTAACATTTGTCTGTAAACAAGATTGCTACGATGTATTTATGTAAATATTAAAAATCAAAACGAACCAATGAGAATATTAAATGTCACCATCAAATTAGCCATGAATCAAAAATAAACAAAAACAAGGCATTCTAGATTGTTTTTCTCAATAAATTTTTACATTCGAAATCATTCCGTCATCACAGTCAGTTTTTGTTATTTCATATTAGTTATAACATGTTGTTTGTATCTTGTTAATAATTTGTCAGTATTTCATTAGGTTTAAGTGGAAATGGCTTCATATATGGTAGTTTTTTATAATTTAAAATTTTGTTTGTTAGTACATCCTTTAACTTGATGTGCTAATCGTTGAACGATGTAATTTTTCACTTCCGTTCCTGAGGAAGATGTAAAGAAGAAGAATAGCAGATGGTCCTAAGTCACATCAGCCTTGTGAGGGAGAAAAATGGTATTTAAAGATGGAAAATGGCTTAAAAAAATAAAATACAGTTACTTATATTCTTTATATTTAATCAACGAAACTAGGGTAATTAAATTTCATATTGATTTATGTATTTTATAGTAGTACTAATAATTTCCTTAATTTTTCAGAAAAAATAATAAAAAAAAAAATTTCTAAGCATATCAATGGAGTGGAATTCTTATGAGAATGGTATCTACTCACAAGGAAACCATGCTTATCCATACAACTGCTTCTTTATCGGCTCGGGAAGCAATATGTATCGACAAGAATATGGCTATGATGGTTAATACTTTTGGACCAACTGAACAAAATTACATCGTTATTATTGTTAATTTAGATTTAGTAAATATCGTTGAAGATTCCTCTAGAAGTCATGTTGATTGCCTCATTAAAGGGTGAAATCGGATAGCTTGAACATCTCCAAAATGATTCGATCGACTTCCATGTGTTGCTGAATTTGCATAAAAATGACCATAGTTATTAAGTTAATGTTAAAAAAAATGTGTTATCGTTTATTTAACCGTATTGTTGATCATTTAAACTGTCATCATTGTTAATGTTTTCTAGATTTAGTACGATATATAACTTAGTTTCCAAAATAATTGTTTTATTTCAAATTAAAAAATTTCAGTATCTGTAAGAACTTCATTATTATGTTCAGAGTTGGCTGGTACATTTTGTTTGCTTCCTATGATACATCCTTTCAAAATGCAATTTGAATTGATGATTACATCATCACAAATTATGCAATTTTCAATTACCACTCTAAAAACAAAGCATTTAAATTTAAACTTTCAACTGTTTTGGTTTTATTTACAAACCTTTCATGAATTTGAACATTATTCATAACAATTGAGTTAATAACTCGACTAAAACTCGCTACTTTTGTATTACTACCAATAACACTGTTGCGAAATGAAGTTTTCTCATTTAAAGCAACAAAATCCCAAATGTAACACTTATCTACTTGATTTGATTTTATAGTGGCTTCAGATTTCGAATCCACTTTAATTTCAGGGATTTTTGTATCAAATAATCTCTCCCATTCAGTAGAAATCTACAAAAATGTAATTAAAACTAAAATTTACATAATGTTTCCATTTCTTTTTATTACCTTCCCATTTAAAGACCAAAAAGCTTGTAAAGTATTAACCCTAACACCAATTACATCTGGTGGAGCTATAATAGCATAACATTTAATACTATCATCATGATAAGCACCCTTCATATCGCCAACATGATCATTATAACCATTAGCTTCTCCAATCAACTTTTTCAAATTGCTTTCCTTATGAAATTCAAAAATATCTTCAGATTTTGCAGGTTTGACCACAGATAAATTTGATTTCGGTTGCTGCTGATCAGAAACTTTCTTTTTAAATTGCTGTTTCAAAGCATGAGGTAAAAATTCACCTTTAAAAGTCGAATATTTAATTTTCTCATTCATGTATTTGAGCAACCAATTTTTCATTACATAGAAATGTGAATCTAACAAATTACTATACATTTTCACATTGGGATGTTTCTTAAATGTATTTAATGGCATAGAAACATCATTTTCAAAGTCTGATGTGGATGCTAAGAAAACCAATCGATTTGTTTGATCATCAATACCAATTAAATCTCGTTCTGGTTTATATTTTGATTTAGGTCCAGGTACAACCACTTTGTCTTGAATATTTGGTGGAAAATATAACGATACAAGTGTTGCATCATGCTTGCGAAATTCATGCAGCACTGTGGCCAAATTTATATTTGTGATTAAATCACCTGATACCACAATAACATCTAATTTTATCTTTTCATTAATAGATCTTAACGATTCAGCTGTACCCCATTCATCAGAACTTTGAATTGTTACATATTCTATTTTAATGCTCAAATCGGTTTTATCTAATGCTGAATGAATTTCATTCTTGTCTTTGTCACAAACTATTAAGATTACATCTAAAAGTAAATCCAAATGTAAAAAAGAAGAATTTGTTATATATTTTTATTATTATTGCTTGAATGAACATACCTGTGAAACCAGATTGTTGTAACTTTTGTAACGGATACCAAATTAAAGGTTTACCACCGATTGGTAACAAACATTTGGGTTTGCTTGTTGTAAGTTCAGGCATTCGAGAGCCTTTACCTGCTGCTAACACTACCACTTGAAATTCTTGTTGAATACTCATAATTATGGTTTAGTTACAATTTGAGCAACAATTATGAATAACTTGTTAAGAACTTGTGATAAAAGTGAGGTTATTTTTTAAATAAATGAAATGCTGATATATTATTTCACTGGTTCTATATAAAGCTTTATATAGTAGCCCAGTACATATAGCCTCTTTAGCTCAGTGGCAGAGCACTGGTCTTGTAAACCAGGGGTCGTGAGTTCAATCCTCACAGGAGGCATAAATAAAATTTGGGTACAATTCTTTTTCAATTTTTTTTTTCTAAAAAATAAATTTAATACAAATCCCTTTTTTTTTCTATTTTTATTTTAAAAAATAACATTAACCATTTGTTAAATATTCAACAATTTCATCCTGCTCAGGATAAATAGCTAAAAATTCCTCTTTAATCCTAACTGTAACAATAATTATAACAAAAGCTACAAAAATATACATTGCTAATTTGAAAGGTACTCGTAAAAGATAAATTGATGAAAATTTATATCTTATAACGATTCGTTCCTCTTGTCGTTTAAGCACATGATTATTCTTGAAAATTATTGTTGGACGTCCATAACAAGAAAGAGCTGTGATTGTAAATTTATTAGGTAATAATTCAATAAATCTCAAGCCACTATCAATTTGATAATATTTAGCAGTCTCTGGTAATATTACTTTAGTACGAAAATTTTCAACAACTGTATCAGCAGGAACATAATCAAAAGGTTGCAAATGAAGATGAAAACTATTTGAAGAGTATTGAGAAATATAAATATCTGTGGGTAAGGAATATTCAAGAATGTAATTGGTTTTCCAACCACCAAGAAGTGGATATCTTGGTTTTAAGTTTAATGTTACATCTCCAATTGTATTTTCTGCAAGTTTGTAGCTGTAAATCAAGCCGAGAATGTCATAAACTTTAATTTTGTGAGCACCTAATGGTAACTTAGTGTAAAGGATTTTTCTTGGGTGATGTTTATAATGACCAATCGATTTTGCTCCTAGAAGGAAAGTTAACATAAAGTATAAATTTGTAATTTGGATATTCAGGAAATGCTTCGGTATACAGAAGTTGGATCAGCAGAATTTTTAATATAGGCAACTTTTTTTACAGCAACTTACTGTATGCAGAAGCTTGAATATTTTATTAAATAAATCAATACCTTCGTTATATAATTGAATAACATCCCTGACACGAATTTCCCCATAATGTGAAACATCCCAAGTTTTCACTAGTTTTTTCACTTTGATTAATGCCCAATTTGGTTCATATTCAATATTAAACGTTTCAATTGTTAATGGTTTAATATTCTCTTTGAATATGACAAATGATTGTGAAAATTCCTCATTTAAAGTATCATTTCTTATAACTTGAAAGTTATGATTTACAAGAAAAGTTGCTTTATAGCTTGTAGTTTTATACATTGAGTAAAAGAATTCATTGGCAATATATAAAACTGTATCAGGATCAGAATATTCTTTAAATTTCATTTTAGATTTGATAGCACCAACAAAAATTTCTTCTATGTGCAGGATACTTGTTAAATTGTTCAAATTCTTAGTAACATTTAGTACAAAAATATGATCATCATCTTTACGATATTTTACCGAGTTTCCCATCCCATTATAAAAATCAACTTGGTAATTAAATTGCTGCATTGTGGGATCAACTTCATATTGATATAAAATGTTTTCTGCGCTTTTATCATAAGTAAACTCAATTCTTGTTTTGATTGATACAATCTGAGACGACACGTCACTTATTCTCACAACTTTTTCATTAATTATTTCTGAATTTACCACAAATATTGTGAAAATAAAATTTACATAAAAATGAATTAACATCTTTGTAAACTTCATTTTTAAATTAATGTTTTTTAAAAATACTTTTGTTTCTTAGTAACTGATATGATTGCTACAGTTTTGGGAATTGATTCCAATTAAAATTAACAATGGGAATAAGGAAAAAACAAAACACAAAACAAAAAATAATTTACTTTATATAATTGAATAAATTACTTGACTAGTAATATTCACAATTCATGTATTTAATTTTGTCCATTACTAGTTACAAAATGTAAACTTGTTGGTAAACTTGCTCTTAAAGCAAGAAATAATAAATTAAAATTTTTCCGATACCACTGAATATTATACTGGACATGACTTTTCCAATTACTATCCAAAAAGTTTTTATAAAATTCACTCATTTCTTCAGCTGATAAAGCATCAGTACAATTCTTTTCTTTTTGTTTCAATTTAACAAATTCTTTCCGTTTCTACAAAAAAACACTTAAAACTTTTCCCAATTTTAATTCTTCAAAAATTTAAATACCTGAATAAACCGAGTGTTATGCTCAGCCCAAAACTTTTGATTCCAATGCTGTGTAGCATCCTGGGTATGTCTTAAGATTTGTTGCAATTCAGTTTCAAAAGCATGCTGCATTCTAACAATAGGTCGCAGATTAGATATTGGGTCAGGAGGGCCAATTAAATCTACATTTTCTTTATCCGTTACAGCAATAACTGGATCTTCAATAGGATTTTCAATAAATACTGCTTCAGCTGAACGAGTTGAACTCGTTGTAGACGTGGATCTTGAAAACTAACAAAAACATGATCGTTAACTCTACAATTTTGTAAAATTTACAGAATTTTTAAATGGATTCAAAGGAGAAATATGTACTTACAAACGATTGTATTGCTAAGCATCTTAATTTTTGCAATATATGGCTATTTACTAATTTTATAGCCATTTAGTATCAACAATATTATTATTTCTGTGACATAACCAGACCAATCCAACCATACTAAAAATTGAAATTGTTTGAATAAATCTATGCAACCCAAGTAACGTCAATACTTTTAAATGTTTAATTAAATTAAACATTTAAATTAAAATATGAAATGCAAGTTTTATATAAATAAATGTAATTCTCTTTATTTAAAAAATAGACATTCAGACTATAATACTGATAATATTCAGTATAATGAGATTATATAAGTAACAATTTTATAATAAATATTCTTATTGTTTGGCAATAAGATTTTTACAATAGCAAAACATCTGTAAGGCAGAATTTTTGATACAGGCACTTGTTAATTTGTAGCTATCTAATCTACTAAATCCCCCGTATATTTCCATATTATCTGAATTAATACTAGCTTCAAAAGTAGCATTAGGTTCAGTTTTAAATTGCACAACAAGCAAATTAGCATTTCCCCCATAATTGTTCGTTGACTGAAAGGCACTAATAACAGTATCGAGATTAAACTTTGAACATTGTTTTTCTGTATCTAATGCAACTACCATTGCATTAAGTTTCGTTAATATTTTGTTCATGGCACTATTAACAATTCTATATTTATGAAAAGGTAACGGAACTAAACTAGAACAAGTACACCAATGTTCAGTAATATTTGCATCTTGGCAAGATCTATTAATATCAATAACTTTAAATAACGAATGGCACTTTGGACAACCTAACGAAGGTTGTTGTTTATAACTAGAATCACTTAATGCAAGGATATCTTGCAAAGTCATATGGAGATCATAAGGTGTTACCATTTTGTTAGTATTATCAACAATATTTTTATAAATTAGTGGGTATTTTTGTTGAAACCATTTAGGAAATCTTATGAAAAGAAAAGGAAGTCTTTCTTCCATATAACCAGTAAAAGTATTTCTAATTGGACCAAATCGAATTCCATGATCACTCAAAAAGAAAACTATTGTGTTTTCTGAAATTGCATCGTTTATGTCAACAAGATAATCTTGAACTTTGTCATCTATGCGTGAAGGAGTATTAACATTTTCATGACCGAAAGCATTTATCCAGAAGAGAGCAAAGAATGGATTATTCTTGTGGAGTTTTATAAAATCCCTTGCTAAATCCCAAACTCTTTCTCCTTCAGATTCTAAACCAGAACAAAATTGTATGGAGTCAATTATAGTTTTTTTAAGGTAATGTGCACAGCCTAAATGGTATGCTCTCATATAATAGTCAGTAGGTGGCTTATCAAAGCCATGATTGTAATAGTTAAATGTCGAAATGTTTGCAACATCTTCAGAATAAGCTGTTACATATCCATGTTTAGAAAAATCTTTCCAAATTATTGGACACTCGTCCAATTTTGATTGGACATAAGGTTTACAAGCATCCATTGCTTGAGATCTATTTCTCCCAGTTAAAATCGCCAAGAGATTAGGAAAAGTATTGTCGTCCATTTTTTGAAAAATTTTGAATTGTAACCATTCAGAATCATTTTCCAAAAGTTTAAAAGTATGTGGCATAGTTCTCATCATATTTAATCGTGAAATACTATCAATTCCTAATATCATTACACTTGGGGCATTTGAAATTGTGTTTGATTGTAATTTTGATTGAACTAATTTAGTAAGTGCAATTGGCATGTGTACATTTTCATAAATTGTAAAACCGTTTTGTTTACATGTTATAAATGTTGGATGTTCATTTGAAACTTGAATTCTGGATGTTGGAATTTTTTTGCAAAGATAGTCACGCCTAAAAGAACAAATACAATAGTTAATTTATCAAAATTATTAATTGCAAAGTTTAATTCTTACTCCGGAATATTATCGTTATAGACTGTAGCTGAAATTTTAGCTCTAGTGACATTTTGAATACAACAAGAAACAGTTGAATTCTTTGGTAAATCCAATTGTAAATAAACATCAATTTGGTTCTCATCAAGTTCCAATTTGGACAGGATTTTCTTGCCTTGGGCACAAGAATAATACTCTTTTTTTTGATAATAATATTTTGCATCCACATTCCAAGGATTTAAATTAACAATTTTGCAGGAGGGAGATAAAAGTAGATAGTCACCTAGAATTGTAACCAGAATCAAAACATGGACATAATTAAATTGCAATGTAATCAAACCTTGTGTAAGATAAAAATGCTCATTATCATAATATTCATATTGGAATGCTGCTAATTGATAAAACAAAAAGATAATAAATGCCAAACATCCCAAAGTGAAAAGTTTTGGATGTTTGTAAACAAACAGGAGTACTCCATACATATTTTGACCTACAACAAATTAGTAAATGTTAGAAATATTAAGAAATGCAATAGAATTATATTGATTGATTAATTTCAATTCTTGTTTTGTTTTAGGCGTGAAAACATGAAACACCCACCTGTAGAACGAATTATGTCACATCTCCAATTTCGCTGTGGTGTAACAGTAGTAGTGAGGAAAATGCAATTGACGTTGCAAATAATCGATTATTCGGTATCCTTGCAAACCACATTTAACGTAAGAGCGCCTCAAAGTCTGAGAACACACTGCGGACTTGGAATATACTATGGGAGCAAAATGATTCGTCCCCCAAGGCTTTTCACAGACACTCTGAACTGCTCTGAATGTTAGAATGAATCCAACGATTTTCGAGAATGAAACTTGATATTCCACGGCAACACATTTCGCCAATGTTTATTGTAACAGTGCAGTAGTAGTGTGTTGATTTATCAAATTAATTTTTGTTGGATTAAAATTTTATCCATAAGCAGAAATTTTATTTTAAGCAGTTTCTGACGCAGTTGGTAATAATTATAATTTTTATGCATCGCGTGCAAAATAAAGTGCATAAAGTCAATAATTGTATGAACTTTAATTTTAAAGATTACCTATTCGAAAAGGTTAGCAGGAATGTAAGTAAAGCAAATTACGTTTGGAGTTTATAAATAATCCCACTACAAAAGGAAGAATAAATGTCACAATGTGATTTGAAATAAATGTTTTGATTTTGTGAAAATTGTGATGTTATTTTGCAATTTGGTAGTAATGTCACACTGGAATCGACATTAAATTTTTAATATTAATGCGATGTTCTAATAATCACTTGTTTAGATCTTTACTAAATATAATTTACAAAATGTTGAATTACACTTTATTGTTAAAAAAAGGAAATGTTTTGTATGAACTTGAATTTTAAGGATTACTTATTTAAAAAGGTTAGCAGGAATGTAGAGCTAGTTACGTTTGGACTTTATAAATAAGTTGGTCTAAAAATAAGCAGTATGCACATAAAATTTCAATATTTACATATGAATCAAGGTAGAATAATTTTATTTTGATTATATTTTGTTTGGAATGTGTTATGTATCACAATATAAAAATTTGTGTAAATTTTGGCATGAAGAGGATACATAATTTTTTAATTGCTAAATTACTAAAAGAATATTTACAAAATTTACAAAAAAACAATCCCCAATGTCCTTGAATCCTTTTGATCACGTGACTGTTTCTAAATTTGTAGGTTAGAAACATCTGGCAATTGTTTTCCATCACATGATCATAACTCAAAAACACAATTTCCCACATTATTTACAATAACACATAAGTTTTAAGTACGTATCATCAGTACATTTCCCAGATCGAAAATAACTATCTAATCTACTAATCCCACTATACAATTCCACATCAACATTTTCCAAATTCTCTTTATCCTTAGAATTTTTCTTATCCAACCATTTCAAACTCAAAGTAGCTTCAAAAACTGCAGAAGGTTTAGTCTCAATAATAATCACCATTAAATTCTGCTTACATTCCTTGCTTTCGAAACATTGTGATTTGTAAGTCCGAACGATTTTGGCTAAACTAAATTTGGCACATTTCTGTGTAGAATTTCGTTCGTCAATGATCGAATGAATTTTGTCCAAAAGAGTTTGAGCAGCTTTTTGAGCTATGTGATTACTAGCATCGTATTCTTTATAATTCATACATGAGCACCAATGTGGCGAAATAGAAACATCTTCACAAGATCGATTTAGATCAACAGGAGTGAATAAAGATTGGCAGTGTGAACATCCTTCAGATTGTTTCACATCGTAATCGAATCCAGAATATTGTAAAATGTCTTGTAATGTCATATAAAGATCATAAGGTGTAACTAATTTGTCTGAATTCAATTTTAAATTCTTGTATTCTTCTGGAAATTGTTTTTGGAACCATTTTGGGAACTTCACGAATAAAAATGGCATTCTTTCTTCAATGTAACCAGTTAATGTGTGTCTAATTTTGCCAAATCTTAGACCATGATCGCTTAGAAATATCACTACAGTATTATTATTAGTATATTTATTAATATCTGTCATATAATCTCTAACTTTAGCATCCATTCGAGTGGGAGTATTAAGTTGTTGATGGCTATAACTATTTGTCCAAAAAAAAGCAAAATAAGGATTGTCCTCATGGACTTGGACAAAATCTCTTGTCATACGCCAAACTCTTTCTCCTTCCATCTCAGGTCCTGTGCAATAATTAGCGTTATCAACAACTTTGATTTTGAGATCGTTACAAGCCAATTGGTAAGATCTCATGTAATAATCAGTAGGTGGAATGTCAAATCCTAACTTTTTATAGTTAAATGTTGACATATGCGCGGAATCTTCAACGTATGCTGTGACATAATTATGTTCATTGAAATGTTTCCACATAAAGTTGCAATTGTTTAATGCCCCAAGTTGTTTTGGATTGCATTGTTTATAAGCAGCTTCTGGATTCATTCCTGTTAACATTGCAATTAAATTGGGAAATGTATTGTCGCCAATTTTATGGTATACTTTGTATTCTATCCAATTTGAAGGTGTCAGGAAGGTTCGAGTTTTTGGCATAGTTCTGATCATGTTCAAACGAGAAATGCTATCGATACCTATGATTAATACACTTAATGGACGACCGTATGCTTTGAAATTCTCGCGTTTTTTTAGGATGGTTGAAGTTAGGGCAATTGGGACATGGACGTTTTTATAGACTTCTTTTTTACTTTTATTGGATTTGCATGTTACTAATACTGGCATGTCATTGGGGACTGATATCGTATAGTTTTCCACTGGACGACATTTTGTGTAACTAAAAAAATAAAATTCCCTGGTGAATCGTTTGGAAATTGTAATTAATTCTAAGTAAATAATAATTAATTAAAATTGTACCTTATTTTATTGTCTATGTCATTTCCTGATCCTCTATGTACATCACTAACACAACATTGCACTCCTTCTTTGGAATATTTTGGCACAAGTTTTTTATTAACAATGAGCGACACGGAAGTTTTATTGTCATTAAGGACAAGTTTTGTTAACAAATCATTGGATGAACATGAAACGTATTTTTCACGTTTGAATAGTTTTTTGGCATCTGGATTCCAAGCATTTAAATCTGGTAATTGGCATTGTGGAGTATAAATTAAATAATCACCTAAAAATATGAATTTTTTAAAATTACCAATTTATTTTTAAAATTAAAATTTATTTCTTTACTATTTGTATGGATGAGCATTTCAGTATTGGTTCTTATAGATTGATTCGTATCATAAACCAAACAGAAGAATATAAAAGGTAATAAAAATATTCCATATGCCCATCGAAAGTTTTGGAAAATATTGAATGCCATTTTCCTAAAAAAAAAACAAAAATTTAACAATTGACATTTTTTATTCGAATTTATGATTCTATTTTATGAAGATGAAAAAGAAGTGAAAGAAATAAAACTCACAAACGGTTTGTAAGTGATACTAAAACGTGCGATAATAATATCAAGCTTGAGGCGATTCTCATGTTGCACCTTTATCCATAATTAATCCATGAGTTTCACCAACTGGTTACTTGTTTATTTATTTGTTTAACTCTTCTAGTTATCACAAACATTTTTGAGTATTTTTTACTTTCAAATTAAATTTAAAAATCTATAAATGATTATTAGGTCATTATTGATAACAAAAAATTTATTCAACGTGGCATAATCAGAAGCGACAACTAACAAACAGCCTGGCTAGGACCGATTGCAAAAAGCAGGAATTACACGATTCCTCTCCTGTTTCCTGCTGCTGCTGTGGCGCAAGGTCGATATTAAGAGCGTGCGCAAGCTAACGTTCCTGCATTTTCCACAGGGTCCCATGCGAAATTGCTTGGGTATTAAAGATTTTAAATTTAAATCTTTAATTTTCTTTACTTTGTATACTGTATACTGTATTTTGTATTTATATTTATTTACTTCATGCATTTTAGGTGAATTTATTTTTAAACTTTAGGTTTGGCAAGGTTTCTATTCTAATTTTAAATTTAGCAAATATTTTTAATTTATAAATTTCCTCACATTTTAAACTATAACTTCTGAAGCAGAAACAACAAACGAGGAAAACTTCTAAGTCTGTTTCTATTTTCCAATCCTCGTTGTAGTTTCATATTATATAAAGTGCATTTAATTTACATATTCCGGTAGATCTTTAATTATCTTAGGAATATTAAAGAGAAAACGAAAACGAATACACAAAGAGTATATGAACAGCAACAAAAGTGAATTGTGAATTGCGGTCAACCAAGCGCATCATCATTAATTTATATGCCAATCTAGTAATTTACAGCATTCAGTTTTGTTAGACTTATTAGTTTCACTTTCTGTTAGCTTTACCTATTTCTATTCTTGCAATCGCAATCGATCGATACATAATTGGAAATATGCAATTTTAATCATATTTGAGTTGTAATTTCCCAATGGTAAAAATTGGAAATAAATAAATAATTG
>JASKGN010005513.1:0-29675 GCA_030556245.1 Falagria sp. GC000072 | reverse complement strand
GTCAATTCCCGACGTTAGGGGTAGTTTCCACCCTTTAAAATTGACAATCTAAGAATTTTAAAAATTTATTTGAAAGATGATTAAATTCTCTATCTTGTGATCCCTATAAGAACTAAATCTCTTAATTAGTTCACGAGATATAATTTTTTAAATTCAGAGAAAATTTTTTGATTTCGGCATTTCACCTTTGACCTCAAATACAACTCCTTTTCCGTCACTTTCACCAAGTTTTCTGGCCCTCAGTTAAAATTACATTTAATTTGCTTTCTCTAGGTGTATTATTTGTTTAAATCGGCTAATCAATGTGGAAGAAAGAAAATTTTGTTCAACGCGCAAAGATGTAATTTTTTAAATTGAAAATTTCAACCCTCTATATTTCTTCCATGCAAAGGTCCCATTGGGGAGATTTTATACTCGTTTAAAAGAGTAATAAATTTCTTATTTTAATCACATTATTCATAATTTTGGTACACAGGATTGAAATGCAACAAATTTAAAATTAATGTATACCATGAAATGCCATTTAA
Organism: Falagria sp. GC000072; assembly: GCA_030556245.1. Lineage (NCBI taxonomy): Eukaryota > Metazoa > Arthropoda > Insecta > Coleoptera > Staphylinidae > Falagria > Falagria sp. GC000072. The sequence goes on along the minus strand of JASKGN010005513.1, from coordinate 29,148 downwards.
AATGCATTGCAAGTGAGATTTAAATGCTGCCCCAACATTATGCATGTATCGATTATATATCAAATACATAAAAGGGAATAAAATTCTGCTTCTTTAGATATATCATTTATATTTTTAGCATGCAGGATTGAAAAGCAACAAATTTAAAATAAAAGTAAACAATGAAATACCATTTAAAATGCATTGCAAGTGCGTTTGAGTTTTCAATTGCCGCCCCACACCAAGCAAGCTTCAAGGATATATCAGATGAAAGGGCATAAATTATATATATGCAACAAATTTAATTAAAAGGTAAACAATTAATATAAAAGTTAAAATTTTTGAACATATACCGAAAATAAATCAACATGATTTGTAAAATATTAAAGGATTAGGAAAAATTAAAATACATAAATGAACCAAACTCATCACACAAGATTATTATTAATTAAATAATTAGGATCTATTGCATTAATAATACATAAGTAATAACAATGAAACATAACATACTGGTATTCACCCAAAGTATATATATATATATATATATATATATGTTAATGCAGCAGAGACAAAAAACGCAAATAACATAATTACATTTACATACTATAACCCAATATTAGTACAAGTTCCTGTTAAGACAAATTACAAACTGATAAAACTACCTGGAACAATTTAACAATAAACATGAATGAATCACCATTCTAAGTACCCATAAATTACAAATCATTACAACTAAGTAACATTCACAGTCTTAATATTAAATATTATGTTTTCTTTAGCTTACCAATGACAGTATTTTATGCAAGAAGAGATATTCAAGAGACCAGGGCACAAATTACTTCTCCTAGAGAATTTGCAGCTACACATCCAACATTTTCTAAATTAATTAGAAGATTATAATTAGTACATTGTTTTATCATAAATATGTATTATAATAAATAAATAACTTACCCATGTCACTCCTAGATTGATTTGATATTCATCGTATTTGTTAATCGTTAGCTGTAACTAACTAGGTACGTTTTCTTCCAAACATGATATTTTCATTCATATCAGTTTACAGTATTTGAGTACACATAATTGATCCATTCCCTGCATTGAGGTTTTCATTATCTTCAAGATTTTTTACTGCATATTTGAATATGCATCCATAATAGGTTCTAAAACATTTTATATCAATATGTAGCAATGAGAAACAATAAAAACTAAATTTATAATTTAATAAATGCAAACCTGAATATTTTTATATCCAATAATAGCAGATTGTCATCTCTAATGTCTTCATCACTTCCATAAACAAGCATGATTGGTTTGACCATATCGTCGAGTTGTTGATTTACTCCTTTGATTCAAAAGATACGAATACTGAAATCAAGAAATAATTTCTGGTTTATACACATTCCAGAAAGGAAATCATAATTTCATCAAATGTATAATGTCACAAACTGCCTTTTCTCCGTTATTTATACATCTGATAGTCACTTACACGTTTTGATTAACCAAAGAAAACTAATCCCTCCTAACAGTTACACATATGCAATTGCGCATTAACCATATTTCACAGTATCATATAAAATCGAAATTTTAAATATTCATATCTCAGAAACTAAAGAAGCTACAAAAAATCTAATTGCATTTTGAGAATCAAGGGGTTGAAGTCTATAAGATACACATTCCCCAAAATCCCTCCGGACAAAAATAAGACGTGATTTGTTAATTTTACTAATTAACAGATTAAATACAAAAAATCATTTGAAAACAATTTATTGGATTTTCTCTGTACAACAAATTTTTGGCAACTATAATTTTTTTATATCTGCATATTATTAAAACCTAAAATTATAGAAAATATTATATTCAAATATCGATAACGCATTTGAAACAGTAATAACATATTATTAATGTTATAATAACTCTCTTTATAATTTATATTAATGTCCATCAGCAAATACTTGATATGCATGTCACATTAACGAAATAAAGAAGAGCTGAACAAAATGTGACCACAATAAACAAATTACTTTCTAAAAATTTAACAATTTCGCATAAAATGTATTTCTTTTGGTTTAATAAAAATATTCCAATGACAAAATGGTGTTTAGGCAAGGAATGATAATACCATAATTTTACCATAAACACCTTCTGCCTACCCATAAAAATAAATATAATTCTATTCAACAGTTTAATATCATATAAAAACAAAATGACGAGTTCCGAGTCATATATCATGGTTACAAGCGACTTTAAAATCGTGATGTTCTCGATGTTGCATGGAAACAATCACATTCATTCATATAATTTGTAATATAAAAATAATTATTTTATAAAAATTCAGACTTTTGAATTACTTCTTTATTCTGTTTCATCGTTTTGTAGATGTATTGCTTCATTTATGAAACTCTGCAAGTTTCGACTTTTATCACTCATAACAATTATTAATTCCAAATTACGAATCTCAACCAGATCTTACCTTCATACAAAAACGAGAGAAACAAACATTTGATTTTGAAAAAGATTATATGAATAAGATACCTCGTGTTGCACCCCACGACAGTATCGTAACAAAGGGAGGAATGATTCGTGCAACTATATTGAATATCATCCAAAAGAAGGTGGATAAATTTAACTTTGAAAATTTCAATAAACTAAATACTAAACGCAAATTATGTATGTATAAGTTTAAATTTAGCCCAAACTTGTAACCATGAGTTCCTTTTTTTTAAATTTATGATACTCAATTAGATAACTGCATTTGTTAATTAGGATCATCTAATCAAACATCGAAGTTGTTGGCGCTACTTCTAATAACATTTGTAGAAACACCGTTATTCTATCTGTAAAAGAAAAGTTCAGTTTAATAAATTTATCCTGATGGATATTAAATCATTATAGTAACATACCCATAAAAGGGATTTGCATTTTATAGTACACAAATGGCACGTAAAATATCATCCCGCTGAAGATAAACATGGTAGCATACAAGTATTCGATAGTTGGCTTATCAATAATTGGGCCAATGACCAAATAGAACGAGATCACTAAAACCAACACTGGAATGATAATAGGCACCTGAAATATAAAGTTAATTAATTTACTACGTTCAAATTCAAGTATTATTAAGCATTATTACCTTGTAGGGCCTTGGATAGTTTGGTTTAGTGTAACGCATAACAAGTAGGGCGGCCATGGAACCCCCATAGAAAATCCACGCCGTGAAACTGAAAAAGTCGATGAGGGAGTCTATGGTACCGTACAAAACCATGGCAGCAGCAATTAGCGACTATACATGATAACACACAACGTGGTTAGTATAGGTTTTTATTGAATGAAGAAAATAAATGAAGAAATAATTATAATCACTATATGGTGTGATATTAATTTTAGCCCTGTTATCAGTGAGGTAACCATTGAATTTTGTTTAGTTACATTACTGATTGGTCTAAAACGTTGCAAGGATTTGAACTTACATGGAAAATCAATCCTGGAGCAGGAGTGTAACGTCTGACGTGTACATAGGACAAAATGTCCAGCATGTGTCCTTCTCGGCTAGCAGCAAAACACAACCGACCAGCAGCAAAAAGTGTGCCATTCGCCGAACCAAACGTTGAGATCGTTACTGACAATGGCATCAACCATGCCATAACACCCAACAAGCGATTGCCAAAAGTTACAGCCACTGCTTCCGAAGTCATCATTTCCATTGGAGACATAACAGTTAAGTATGACACGTTAATCAAAGCATAACAAATGGTAACCAAAGGTATACCAATTGCAATGCTTCTAGGTAGGTTCCTTAAGAGAAACAAAAGTTGTTTTAAATTTGCTTTTTATGGAAAACATAAGTAAACTTACTTTGATGGATTTTTAATCTCTTCAGTAACATAATTCAAATTATTCCAACCATCGTACGCCCACAATCCGCTATAAAATGCAGTCGCGATGTTGCCGATCGAGTACTCCGTGTTCTTGAACGGTTCGCGTAAATGCTGAATGTTTCCTTCGAACATTTTATAAGCACCACCAACGACGACAATCAAAACGGCTACTAACTTTGCAGCAGTGAAGACGTTTTGTACACTTGTCGCCAAATTGACGCTGTAGCAGTTCACATACAATATCACAACTGAAAAATACAAGAAGGAAAAAAAAAATAGCGATTGAGTTAAAAATTTGAAGAAAATCAATAGTTACCAATTGCAAGTAGTGCCACCATCTTAACAACAATCTCTGGAGGTTCGCATTCATTGACGAAAGCCTCCACGGCATACTTGCCAAAACCCAAACAGATGATGGCCATCTGAGATGGTTTCAAAACCAGTGTACTCGCCCATGAGAAAAGAAACGCCGGTGGTGCTCCGAATGCGTCCATGAAGTATGCATACTCGGCTCCTGAAGACGTATTCATAGTTCCCAATTCAGCATAAGATAATGCTCCTGGAATCAAAAAGTTTTATGTAACAATTTTGGCAAAGGTGTTACTAAATGTTTGAAAGTTTCAAGGGCTGCAAAAACCTCAAACAATTTATTTACACCATTGGTATTTGAGATTGAAATTCTTGTGGTTGAATTGCTTACCAAGTAAAGATAGCACTCCACAAGCCATCCAAACCACGAAGCTCATTCCAATCGAACCAGTCCGTTGCAACAGACCCGATGGAGAGACGAAAATTCCAGAACCTTGAAAATAATGTAATTTCAAATTAAATTTTGTAAACAAATAATAAAATAAACTATTTCTCAGAGGAAACTTTAAAGTTTAAAGGATGACAACAAATTGAAATTGAAGCTTTTGTAAAATACGAACATCCTATATAGAACTCTAGAGAATAAGCAGTAAAAGCGGAAATTTAATCAAGGAGGCGATGAAAGGACTCCAATACTGGAACGAACCCGAAGGTTTATTGGACAGATAAATGACAAGTTGAATGTTGGATGAAATTCGATAAAAACTGTAAAGCTCTGTCAATTTTACAAATCGTAGACTGACCTATCATCGTGCCAACAATTAGAGCCACCCCACTGACGAGTCCCACCCGTCTCTTGAGGTGAATAGTGTCGTTCTCAATTGAGTCCGGTCCCTCCAGCTTGTCTGTAATCTGTCCGGTGTTCCCGTTCTCCTGGCCACCGCCGCCGCAGCCATTTTCGCCGGAGTGCCCGCCATCAGAGATGCTGCCACTGATGCCATTGCCATTGCATTCTCCATTACCGTAAAGACCATTTCGGCCACGCCACTGAAGTCCATCCTTTGGGGACGCATTGTTGTTTCCTAGAACAACACAAAAACAAAAGTATAAATAAGTTGTAAAACAAGGACGAATTAAGTGGTGTTTAAAATTAATTTGGGTCACGCACTAAAAAAAATCAAAGAAAAAGTAATATACAGGTGACCTGGCATCATGACGACCATTTACGTTTACAACGCTTTTTTCGAATTCTTTTTGGCAATGGCGTCGATCACGTTCCATTCATTATTTACAAATTTCGCAGTGTACGTACATATAGATGATATGCACTATTAAAACATTTGGAATTTGTTTCTTTGCATTAATGCACGCGGATAATTTATGAGCTAACATATGACTTAGTTCCTAAGGCAATAAGACGCAGATTGTTTTCGTCCATTTATTGGGAAAAGAACAGAAAAACTCATGAAAGTTTAATATCGCAGAGAAAACGCACTTCAAATGCCATTAATTCTTGATATATTGAGCTGAAGCAATTTTGTGGGAAGAACAAGCAACAGGATGATATAACACACTCGTAATGTTATCATAGGAAAGATAAGTAATTGAGGTGGAAATTAAACTGAAACTACTAAATTCGCGTTTATTTTTCCTTCAAAAGTTTATATTTAGTGAATGACCATTCAACGTTCATGCGATCTTGACCGATAGTTCAATAATAGACACGTCCAATGGAATTCCTAATGCTTATTCTGTTACAACGTAATCATACAGTGTTGAGATATAAATCGTCAGTGCAAAGCGCGAATTTTGGTCCCAGACGCGGCAATTTATTTTTAACCAGTTTTCATTGTGACTATTACATTGGCGCCATGTGATTTCAATGGATTTGTCCTTTAAATCAAACATCTTCATAACTTTTACACCTACATCATTTTTTTCTTTTGGTTTTTCTTATCTTACTTACCTTGATATGAGTGTTTCACAGTGGTTTCTTGAACATGCGCGCAATCCAAAAGTGCCTTGAGCTTGTCAAATAACATCATCCGACGTCAAATAGTCCTTTTTCCACTTGTATCTCAAGAGGACTTAAATAATTCTAAGGAAAATTTGCAAAAATCTAGGGAAATTATCACTTTTTAATTGAATTTTCAAATTTGGTATTGTCTGTTCCTGTTTTGCTTGCTCTCCCGGCCGATTGCCGCGCAACACTGAGATACGTTTCATCCTTAGCAAATTCTAAATATGTTCCCGTTTAATGACAGTTTACTCTCCTGCGAATTGAACGTAAGGAAAACTAACGAATCAGGCGTGGATTTTTTTTGCACATTTCTCCCTCTCTTCTTCATTGATGTAAATCGCCAAGTTTTATTTATATACTGTATGTTTTATTAAATTAAATTATAATGTTTTTGTTGCTTGTACAATGATAATTATTACACTGTAGATAATAAAGAAGTGGTAAGAAAACAATGTACTTACTTATTATGTTGATGACAGTATTTTAAGAGAAAAAAAGAGAAGGAGGAAAACTAACATAAATATAATGTAATAAGGTGCTTTGACTATTTATATAGTGACGATTTATGCAGAAAGTAAGTGCTTTTATACGCTTTTTAAACATTGTTTCATGAGATCTTTGATAAAGAGAAACAAAGACACATAATAAAGCTAAATATATTGTATCATCATGAAATTATATCATTTATTTAACTGCGTTCTTGAATAAACACGAATTTCATGGAGAGAATATAGAAATGTGCTATTAATACAAGAATAAATTTGTTTACTTCTAGAAAGACAATTTATTGTCATATTTTCAATGTTTAAATAGCATGACTTCCTTAAACTCATAAAAACAAATAAATAAGGAAAGATAAAAATTCATATCAGTATAAATTTTCTTATAAAAATGTAATGTTGAAAGTACGAATTTTTTTAATGTAAAAACTTCAAGAAGGTAGAAAAAAGGAAGAATTATGAATTATGGTTTTTTATCCAAGACGGAAATTAATCTTAAAGCGTTTTATTAAAACCATGAAAGTTTAATTAAAACAATTTCTACGTGCGCTGGTTTTCTTGTTCCAAGAAGGATGATAATGAGATAAATGCAAATCAAAAATGTTAGGTCAAATTAATAATAATAATAAAAGTTTTATACCTGTAAAATTTTAATATATGAATGTTTTAAGGGAATTAAAATACCAGAATATATTTTCGAAAGAAAAGGGAGTAAAAACACATTGAGATGATAATAGGGTTTTTGACCTCTCCTTGCTAAATTTTGCTTAGAAACACATCTGTAATATTAGACAAGATAAATTCCCCATAAATCTAAATTATTTCATTCTTGAGTCTACGTGACGATAAATAATTGCTCTGCTCAACTAGTAAAAGCATCTATTTTAATGCATATTAAATTTATCAAAAAGTTTCTAACAAGACTTTATAAACTATTGAAATATTTGTTTAACCTTTAACAGAACAAACTTTGAAAAATTTGGGAACAAATTATTTTTTACCCTATACCCCCACTTTATAAATAATCTTGGCAAAAACTATTTCCAACGAAAAATGGCCAATTGTTTGCCCAAGTTATTTTAAGTACTCGAGGCGCCCGGTATTTTCAGCAGTCCTCAATATTTATATGCTAGGACCTTATAGTTTTTCCCGTACCTATTTTCACCCTCTCCACAATTTTTTTTTTAATTTCCCACTCTAAAAACAATTTAATACTTAAATATAAGTCACATGCATCCTCGCAATAAATCTAAATAAAAACTATGAACTTTGTAATTAAAAATATTAAAAAGAAATAAATTTTGCATTAAGTAAACCATGTCCATTTGCGATTAGAAACAAACAGGATGAAAATCGCAAGGATCTTAATTAATGTCGGCCTGAAGACTTTAGAGGTTGTATGGTAAAGCGCGTGGTTTCAATCGGTCTCGTCGTTTCGATTGCCAAGTAGATAATTTATGGCTTCAATTAATCAGAAAGCATCGAGTAAAAATTCTCCACATTTTTTCGCGTTCCATTGTTGTCGGACAAACTATTGTAGTGTTACTTACAATTTTCTATAAATGTAATGCGTACGTGGTACTTGCAATAAAAAATAGAACAATTTTTACGCGATTCAAGAAGTGGGAGCAATCATGCCAGCCAGACATCTACAAGTTATTTCTATCATTTTGCGCGCTACTAAAATTATTCTAGGTGGATATGCAAAAATGCGTAATAAAATGTTTAAATTTACTGCTTAAAAAATAGGTAAATTTAATTTAAACCAGGAGAAAATATAGTTTTAAATTACGCAATAGTTTTTTTGTGGCTGTAAAAAGTATTAATTTTTGAAGTTGACCCTTTGCAAAATTTTTATATTTTCTGAATTATTATCTACTTAATAAGAAATTGATTTATGTCGACTTATTGTTATGTCTTGTTTATGCCAAGATATTTACGTATTTTATGTCATAAAATTTGCCACATTTAGTCATTGAAATATGTTTTTATGTTCTTATTTTAAGAAGAACAAATTTAATGGGCATTTTGACATATGTCAATGTTAAATTTAGAATATTCCTACTTTTCATACGAAGAAAAATTTAAGAATCTTCTAAAGATATAAAAATTAAAATTTTAAATAAACAAATATATAAATTAAAGTTGCAAATTTCTAATAGTTAAAATTACTTAAATGACGTTTTTTAAGATTTATGTTGACTTTTGTTTACTTAATATTTACTCGGTCAAGTTAAACTTAATATAGAACTGTCAGTTTTGTAAAATTGGGAATTATAAAATAATATCTGGTGCAATAACAAAATTGCATTTTATGTTTTTCCAAAAAATAAATAAAATTAGTACTAATGCGTCATAGTACAAACACAATTTTAATAATTTTATCAAAGGAAAAGGTTCTCAAATATACCCAACATAATTTTAATAATTTTATCAAAGGCTTTCAAATATACTTATTTCATTTTTTTCTTCTTATCAAATTGTATTATCCTTTTGAGTCAGTCAGCTAGCATATGTTGAGTTAACAAGATGAAAAGCTTTTGTGAACTGAGAGTGTTGGAATCTAAACGTCTAAAGCTTGAAATATGTCTGAATGGTTGAAACCTTTGGGAAAGTATTAAACTCGGGATAACAAAGTATGTTATTTTGCAAGTTGCAGACAGTTGTACCTGGGAGAAATTTCATGCTTCATGAATAAACATTTATGTACTTATTTTAGATTATAAAATAATATTTGTTATGTAATTTTTAAAATTAAAATAAAACTAAAAACAAATTTTCTATTAAGAAAGATTGATGTTGAATTTGATCAATTTAGAAATTAAAATAAATATAAAGTTTAAACAACTTATTGAGACAATAACAATTAAAAATTATACAACGAGTGTTAAAATAAACCAAACAACTTTTTTTGAACCAAAATTAATTAAAAGTTTAAATTACTATAACATCAAATCAAAAATTAATTTTAATAAATTATCAGTCTTTATGAGTTTCAATAATTAACAAAGTTAAATAATTCGTAACTGACAATAATTTCAATTTCAATTGACATTCAGTTTAAAACATTGCATATTGAGTTTAAGTGTACTTTATTTAATATTGTCCAGCCAGACACGATTCGTTAAACGATTGTAATTTAAAGTTGTCATACATGTTACACTCACCAATTGTAAATATGATTTATGACTTGATTTTACATTATCTAAATAATTCTAACAATAGATTTGTTTCTCTTAAATTTTAAAATCATAAAAAAATTTGTAAAATTTAAAAAATTCACTTTTTTTATTGAATTAAAATAAAAGAAATTCAATTATGTCCAAAGTTCATGATAAAGTAAAGCGAAATATCATAATGTCGCATTAAATAGCATTAATCGATATTATCTATTCTTAGAGCTTCAATTATATACTGCACACTTTATACCTATACATAATTGAAGAATGACATGTAGCGTCCCGCCCGGCTCCTTCACACGAATTACATATAATTACAGATTTATGTTTTGCGTATACGATGAAAATCCGAAAGTTTATTTTATCGTTACTTTTCTATCGATAACATGATATATTTTGGTTGACCAAACTTTATTACAAACAAACTAAGAGATAACATGAATAAGAGGGTTAACAACCCTAATTATGATGATCAATAACACGTGAACTTGTCATTCTCATTGATTATTTGTTGTTGTTTTTTGGGTGAAAATTTACTCAAGTGTTAATAGAAAATGAAATTTTTATTAAAAAGTTAAACAAATCCGAAAAAAAAACAAAAAAAACTTGTGAGAAAATAGGTGAATTGATTTCTGAGAAAAAAAGTTGAGAATAAATTGTGTGTCAACATGCGCTACAATTGTTTCATTATTTATTAATTATAATTAATGACTTGTTTCTTACTTGTCTTAATAAATATGACATTATTTTAAGGGTTCATTATCAGAAAATGAAAAACGAACCAAAAACAGATGAATAATAAATTCTCATGCTGTTTTTCAATCTACTTTGAAATAAAATTTTATTTTGCAAATAACAGCAAGTTTTGTAATTCATCCAAACTTTAAACTTTCGAAATCTCTCTTAAAACTTTTTATATTTTATTAAATAATCCCCATATAAAATTTCAAGGGCGTCCAAGGACATAAACATTGGTACTAAAAAAACTTGCATGCTAATCCATCCATGATAAAATCCCAGAATTAAACTAAATATCATGATCAAAGTCATAAAATAAAAAAATGACCAAATAAAACTTATCTAATAAAATGTGAGAGGAATAAAATGAATATTTGTGAATAAAAACTGATGCGACTTACATATATGAGCTGATTGTATTTGTAAATGTAAAGTGAATGTGGAAAAATTTCGAATTTTCAAACAGGATGAAGGATGTACGCGACCACCCCCGACACGATGATCATGTCGATGGCAATGCTTTTTGGCAACACTGCAAATGCCATTTGCTTTGCTCTGAAACGAGACGAGAGTCAAGGTCACATACACACACACATATATATTAAATATTACTACAGAAGGATAAAACAAAATGGCAGCAGCATTCCCCCCATTTCCACTTGAAAAGGACGATTTGAGACTTTTCAAGTGTTAATTTTGAACTTTAACCTTTCTAATTTTGAACTTTTACCTTTTATAAGAGTTAAGTTATGTAACTTAAGCAAACAAATGAAAAATCCGGAGCTTTATTATCTCAAGTTCAAGTTTACTCAGGCTTCACAACTTTAGATAAAGTTAAAAGCTGGAAAACTTCTAACCTAGATATTTTCGGATTTAAAAAATAAAAAGAAAAAGAACACAGAGCTTAAGCTGTAAGTACTTATGTCGAATCATGTTTTAACGCCAATAAAATTAAAGAGAGAACAAGAAAAGTGTCACATTCATAAATTTGAAGCACGCTTTCGGTTGTAACCACCCTCGCACACCATGAACCAGCTAACCCTAGGAACCGGGAAAACCGCTTGCAGAAAGCGATCGATACCCGAAGGACGCAGGAATGACATTAACCGAAAGTGTTCCTCTCGCTCTTGTGCAACCAAGGACTGGATTCGGATTCATTCAATTATTGCAAAATGTAAATGTCTGCGTTCAACAACTCTCCAAGAATTTCAAGTTGAAATTTAACTGATTCTCTTAAATAAAATCTTTTAAGGGTTGATTTTTTGGGTGAAATTTATTGTTACGCTCATGTTTGAAAACCTTAACATTAAAACTTCAAGTTTAAGTTATGTAATATTGTCAAAGGGAAGTTAAATAGAATAACTGGTTATTATTTCAATGAATGAGTAATAATTGTCAACATTTGAATAAATTTGCTACGTGTGGTGTGTTTTTGCAATTATATGAAGTGTTAATTTTCTGAATCAACTAGATTGTTGGTTTTATAAAGATAAGTAGAAAAGAGATGACGTACACGAAGGTGTTTTTCTAGCGCGTGTTTTAATGGGTAGTAATTTTGATAGCTGTGTGGATAATGACAAAATGTTTGAGTAATTAGTTAGAAACTAAATTATATAAATATAGCATTAAATTAGGCGTTTTGTTATTCGTTCAATTAGATATTTGAACAATTGATATTTGGCCATGAACCTTAAAATTATCTTTAAAGTTTAAAATTTAAAAATTAATTATTAAAATTAACTTACTAATGTATTGATTAAAATTATCTAATTACTATAAAGTATAGAAAATAAAACAATTAATGAAAATTATAAATTAATCAATTAAAAGTGGTAATAGTTAATATTGACTATGGTTAATTCATTAGCAACTATTTTTAAATCGCGCGGTCAATATTTGATGGGTTATTTCTTAGGAAAGCAATAATACGTGACGAAAGACAATAACATCGTGGGTTTTCCATTTAATTTAACGATTAAATACATTACGATATAACAAAAACTTGTCGCGATATGTTTAATTGTTAAGATTATGAAGTTGAGTAACAATAACCTTTTTAAGATTTATTATACATACTTCAATTCTAATTGTTTTTTGTATATTATACTTTGTAATATTTTCATTTGAAAACTTGAACCTAATTTATGTTTTTTTTTAAATTACGACTTTTCTTGGGTTTAAAAAATAAACGATTTGCGGTAAAGTCGTAAAAAAAAATCGACGAGTGTAAATCAATACGGAAAAACCGAAAGAAAATGTTTATAGTAAATTTTAATTTATTTTTAAATTTGGCATGTTCATGAATTACTTAATAAAAGAATGATGGTACACTTCATTAAAATTATGTAAATTTAAGAAAGTTAATTAAATTTTGAAGCAAGTAATATGAAACGAAATAATAATGCCATTATTATATGACGTGTAGATTAAATAATATAATATTATAACACCGATAAAATTATAATCAAATAATAATTGTAATAAAACCCTAATCACCATGAAAATTAAAATAATTGCATCAGAAAAACAGAAAAAAAATTCTTAAGATTTCAGAAGTTAAAAAATTTCAGGGTCTCAATATAATCAATAAGTTCTTCCAAGATTCAAAAGAAGGAAATTTATTCCCAGAAGAATTGCCAAACATAAATTTTTGCATTTATTCCTTATTTCCACGAATCACAAATTTTCTATATCCGCAAGATTTTTAAATATGGCAACCAAATTGATTTTCCCATTAAACAGCATGTGACTTGAAAGATGTAAAAAATCCCATTGGAATGTACTACGTGATTCATATTTTTAATGTGCAATGATAAAAATAACTGCGACTTTTGCGTACGATGCAAAACAGAATATTTTGATTTGTAACCATTTTTCAACTACCAATTGTAAAATTATAACTGCAGATAGCATCTAACCTTATAAACAAGTAGTAATTGTAAATATTTACTATTCATGATGAAAACTGATATACTACGCAAAAAGTTTTATGTTAGATATTTGACCATTTGTTTATTTTAAGATTTTTAAGGCGTCAATGTCCATAATATTATTTTATTAGGTCATGTACATTTGTTACGTAATAATAAAAATTTTAAAAGAAAATTTTGATTCTAAATTTAATTTTTTTCTCTCTCAACATAAATAAATTTCTTTGATTAAATATCACTTAGGATTTAATAAAAGAAACTCATTTATAGAATCCACCCTTTAATAACATGTCAACAAACAATTTTCTGTAATAAATTACACCTTGCTTGATTTGATATATCAATAAAAGCATGAAAAGTTTTTCCAAAAGATTTGCTATGAAAAATGATGGAAATCCTTTTTGGTCAAGTTCTTTACTTTAGGCTTTTGAACCGAAAAAAATAAATTTGTGAGTAGTGGCACGTACGCATGAAGCAAGCGTGGTGTGCAAGGATTTTATAGATTTTCCGGAAAATGCGTTTGCCGGCTTGACGCAACGTGGCGATGGCGCTAACTTCCCATACTTATATATAATTGAAAAATTTTCTTCAAATTTATTTTTAATATTCTACATTTACATTTATAAATTTACCATTTTTATTTCCCGACTCCTAACAAGTTAATATAATTTTTAATTTACAAATAAACTTTTTACTAAACATTTACATGCAATTGTTTGATCCTGTATGAACTTATTATTCATTTTTATATCATAATAAACTAAAATCAATAAATGAGAAAAATCTAGAATGCTGATGCAACATATTGCAAAATTTTCCTCAGATTTTTTTTTGAGGTTAAAAGCACATTTCATTTCAATATCAAGAAACATAAAAAACGTAAAGAAAAACCAGCATGTTATTAATAACTTAAGATGAAACTAAAGTTAAACTAGCAAGTATAAAAGTAGATTTTCCAATTTTACACTTTCAATTTCAGATAGCAACGCCCAATCTAAATTTCCCATCATGTCTAGATATGCAACCACAATTTTCCGTAAGGGTAGTGAGAGAAAAACGGCGGCAAAACTGATTCCTACTATGGCAACATGTGTGGGAGTAGCATGACCATGCATGCACTGCGCAAACGATGTTTATTGAACATTTACAAACCGAAGAATTAAATTTTCGCGACGAGGATAAATATAATTATGACTTAGAATTGTAAACGATTAAACAATTGCTTACCGCAAATAGAAGTTTTGCTGTTGTTGTATTCATGGTGATACATGTCTCTCCGTACGGATTCGGTTCAGTACGTTGTTGTGCCCGTGATATCATGTCACTAACTGACGACCGCGACGCGCCTCATTAAATAAGCGAGCGACGCTTATTATAGACGGCGCTGCTAGTTTTCCAATGGGAAAACTTTATGCCAGCGACCTCTGTATGTGGAAAACTTGGCTTGGGACATTGGAAATTTGATATCGATTAGTAGCTTTAGCTGATTTATTTTATTAGAAGGAAAAGAAAGAAGTGGAGTAACTTGCAACTAGAGAGCGTTGAAAGGAAAACCTTTTTCTTTTGTTTTTTTTAAGGATAATAATTTTTAGTCTTATTACAATTTATTATAAACATGTAAAGGAATTTCTACAACTTGAAATTTTATTGTTCTTTGTCCAATATGAAATATTTTTTTCCAATGGAAAAACTTTATTCCAACGACCTCTGTATGTGGAAAACTTGCTTTTGGACATTGGAAATTTGATATCGATTAGTAGCTTTAGGTATTTAATTTTATTAGAAGGAAAAGAAAGAAGTGGAGTAACTTGCAACTAGAGAGCGTTGAAGAGAAAAACTTTTTCGTTTGTTTTTTATTTCAGGATAATTCCAAAAAGGATAATTTTTAGAATTAATAAAATTTATAATAAAAAATGTAAAGAAATTTCTACAACTTAAAATTTTATTGTTCTTTGTCCAAAATGAAATATTTTTTTCCAATGGGAAAACTTTATTTCAGCGACCTCTGTATGTGGAAAACTTGCTTTTGGACATTGGAAATTTGATATCGATTAGTAGCTTTAGCTATTTTATTTTATTAGAAGGAAAAGCAAGAAGTGAAGCAATTTGCAACTAGAGAGCGTTGAAAGGAAAAACTTTTTCTTTAGTTTTTTTTCAGGATAATAATTCTTAGCATTAATCCAATTTATCATAAAAATGTAAATGAATTGCTACAACTTAAAATTTTATTGTGCTTTGTCCAATATGAAATATTTCACTTTTAAAAAATATACAAAGTGTTTTGAATCAAGAAAACTTTAAGGGCCAAGCAATATTTATGAATTTATCGATATGAAAAGAAGTAGTTTGAGACATAATAAAAAGGATAAAAGTGGATTTACTCTAACAAGAATTGGCGAGACGACAAGCAATGAAGTAAGAGTCCGTCGAGGAAGAGCAATTGATCTCCATTCCACTTGATTTAATGTCCTAATCTCGCGCTTTCCCTCATCGTAAAAGAGTAACTAACTGCACACAAGTTAGTATACCTTAAGAATTCTTTTGTATCAGTGAAACAAAGAACTTTTAATATATTGGCGTTAATAAAATTGCTGATATAAATTATTACATCAATTATAACTACTTAAATTAAGTACCTCAATTACATTTCGCCATAATTTTTATTAATTTTTGCAAGTTTCTGAAACAACTTGCACTTAATTTAGTTCTCCTGTCGAGAAATTGTTTAATTGATTATATTCTCAATGCAAATTTATGATTGTTCTGTCCATGTTGAATGTTGGTAATAAATTCATAGCAATCTGTTCCATAGTTCTAGTGACCACTCGAAACTTTGTTTTTGTTTTCTTTTTTGGCAATTTGTCATTTATTTTAGTTTGTGTCACTAATATACGAGTATTACCATTGTTTTCTAACTTTTGTTTTATTTTTACTAAAGTTTTTTTTATAGAATAGAACATAGACATATTTTTTATATACAGAGTATTTTTAAAATCTTCGAAAATAATTTTTTATTCATTTTTGTTTCCTTACAGAAAAACTTGATAAAAAGAAATATTGCTGATAATGATAATGATAAGAGCCTATTCAATCTATATTTACATAAATTGCTTAGGAACATATAGAACATGAGAATATGAAACTTGAAAAGAAAAGAAAAGCGGAAAATACAACGTTTAAAGATGAAAAGGCGATAACAAGAGACTTTAGCTTGATACCAACTGTTTCTGGATGCTTTTCCGGTTCTTTTTTTCTATGAAACATAAGGCTACCCAATTCCTCGTTTTTTTTTCCGGTGGAATATTTTAGTTTGCGAAAAGCTTGAAATACTGAGTAAATATTTAACAAACGGCTAAAAACTGTGCATTGTTGTAAAATAAAAGATAGTGGACGTTAAGCCCTTTGCATTAATAATAATAATAATAATAAAAAGAAGAGAAGAAAAGATAAAAAATAGAAAGCAGTGGAAATAAAATGGGAGAGAAAGGAAACAAGAAAAATGGCAATGATCCTTAGGGCACGTTTACGTTCTTCGTTAATGGAGAAAAAATGATGTGAAGAGATTTTGAACGATTGTGGCATTTGTACTTTTCAAGGTGTTTCAAGGTTATTTAATACCATGTGTATAAAAATTGAAAATTATTTATTTTTATAAATAATTTACGAATTTTAAATCAAAGAATTTTTATAAATTGATATTTTTAGTTTGGAAAAAAATAATTATTGTGGTATAATGAATTTTGAACATGTGGTATTGAAAGTGTCCTGACACTCTTAAGATTCCTGATTGATAAAAATCTTACTTGGAATCGAATCGAACAATTTTTAAAAATAACCTACCCTACCTAAAATGATGTTCCAATCAAAAAAGAATATTTTCCATTATCAAAACTGATATAACCTTGAAAAAATAAATAAAATAAAAACGAGAAAAAATATTCAAGGACATTTTCAATCTGAATTCAATTTTATATAAATCCTTAAAGGAATAAATGTCTTTATAAAACCAATAATATTATTGTTCTAGTAAAATTTAGATATTCCAGTGTTTTGCTTTTCCCTTATATAAAAATAAAATAAAATAAAAACAAAAGATCAGTGGAAATCTCAAGAAACGAAAAATTAAGTGGGCGTCAAGTATAACATGCCAACACAAAAAAAAAATGAAAACAAAAACGACAAGAGAACCCAAACCGAAAAGAAAAACAACTTCGTTATTATTAAGAAAGTACGAATTGGTGGAGTTTACAAAATGAACAACTGCCAAGGAAAATGAGCGAAGAATAAAAGGGCACCAAACACAATTTATTTCTGTTTTAGTTAATTGAAGCAATAGATCACTTCATTTTCTCCTAACTTATTTATTCTGCTGACTTCTACCATTTTCCAATGATATCATCTTTTCAATTGACCTTCTGACATTTCGAATTAGCAAAGAAATAAAAAATAAAAAGATTGAGTACAGATGCTAAATGTCAAAGTATGTTTGTTTAAGAAATATCACCTTAATTACACTTTTTGTGCGAAATATAAAATGAATGAAATATGAAAATAACAACAACAACAACAACAAAAAAGAAGGAAAAAAATAATGTAAATAGAATGACATTTTTCTTTCATGTTTAATAATAAAATTGTTTGCTTTCCGGTTCATTTCCTTATTGAATCTTTCCTGTGGGTTAGATTTAGACCTTTCTTTAGGATTCAATTCAACTGGAGTAAACAAACCAAAACAACTCTAAATAAAGTAACAGGTCGTTAGACTTACAGATTAAAGATTATAAATCAATAAATAAAGGGAAAGTTACAAAGGTAGAAAAAAAAAATTAAATTTAAAAGTTTAAATCTTTAATTTTAATTATCATTAAGTTTTCTAAGATTTCTACAAAAGAAAATAGATAATCCTAGCTATTGAAGAATGTTCTCTTACTTAAAAGGACATTGAGATGATCTTATCAGGACGATCTGAGAAAGCATCACTAGAATAACACACATTATCAGTGAAATTGCCTCAGAGGGAACACTTAAACTCTA
This sequence comes from Falagria sp. GC000072, assembly GCA_030556245.1. Classification (NCBI taxonomy): domain Eukaryota; kingdom Metazoa; phylum Arthropoda; class Insecta; order Coleoptera; family Staphylinidae; genus Falagria; species Falagria sp. GC000072. Next base: position 10,584 of record JASKGN010005513.1, on the reverse strand, counting down.
CTATCTTTGTTCTTATTCTTATCCTTACGATACTTTTACTATATGTAGAAATCCTTGCTAGGAAAACTTATCAAGTCAATTTTTTTTAAACAAAAAAAATAAATCTTTTATAATTGCAAATTTCCACTAAATCATTTTTTAATTTTCATAGAAAAACGAATTTCTATAGAAAGAAAATAAAATAAAAATTAATCTGGTTAAAGTATTCAGATCATTGAATTTTATTTGATTATGTATTCTGTGGAAGATACAAAGTAAAACAAAGTTCTTAAGAAAATTGGTCAATAACGGAAGAGATTCAAACTTAAACCCAAATCCAAAATCAAAATCGAAACTAGAACTTAATGCTGATGATTTTCCTTTTTCTCTTTCATACATATTACAAATGGTAAAATTCGAATCTATTATTGTTATCCTGCATTTCTTGTATTGTATTATCTCCCATGAAATGCACAAATTCCCAGTATCATTATAATCTATACAAACTAGTTCAAAGAAAATCACTTCCTTTTGATGCAATTCTTCAAAGTTTGTTTCAGTTTCTTAACTTAAACTTTTCTAAACTAAACAAAAGAAAAGAAAATCTCGTTTCATAAAAATTATTTATCATTATAAAGTTTGTATTCACTAGGTTAATAAAATTTTATTTTATTTTAATTTAATTTTAATTTTTTTTATTTTTTTGGAAATTTATTTGGCACGGCCATCTTGTAGTAGTTTGTACAAGATGGCCGCTTTTATATGTGTTACACACAAAATTTAATTTTAAATTAATGAATTAATTAATATTAATATTAATATATAAAATAAAAAAATTCATTTTCCAATATGTGCAGAATAAATTCCTATGGTGGTTGGTTATTGTTGGAGGCGGTGGTTCAAGCAAAGCTGTTAGGTATATGAAGCGCCGGTGGCGGCTCAGTACGACAGTCGAACACGCGCCGGCTGCCGAACAACCGCCTCCGCAAAATTCGCGCGCGGATGGTATATGAATGAATGAAAATGCGACTTGTACGTTTTAATTAAACAAACAGCAATACAAAGAACTCAAAGAACAAGTGATGTGAATAAAATTCGTGAATTAAATAAAAAATAATTTTATCTTAATTAAATTAATTAAAAATTTTTAATTAATTAATTATTTTTACTTTTAGTTGAGAATTTATATTAGAAATTTTTTTTTTACTTTAAATTAAAATTTTGTAATAAATTTTTTTTTAATATGTACTTAAAATTTTGAATAAAATTAAATAAATTCATAAAAGAATAAAAAGAAGAAGAAAAAAAAGTTTAAAAAAAATAATTTAGAAACATCTGGTGTCTTCTTATTGAAGAACAAAATGAAGAAAAAAGTTAATGATGACATTTAAACGACAAAACTTAAAAAAAGTTTTCCCCAAAGAAGAAGAAGTAAGTTAAATAAAAATTTATATTTTTTAAAAATTTCATTAAAACCTATCTTTTTCAATTGTCTAAGTGTAAATGTAAACTATGTGTTGTTCCATATCCCTACTTCAACACTTTCTTTTCTATTTATTTCGCATCTACATAAAATTTTCAGCAGAGAAAGAAAAAGGACTTCTTAGTCCTTAACGTTAACCTAACGTATTTCATTTAATACATAGAAGGCGACATGTGCAGCATCAGGACCGCCCGGTTGCACTTTCCACTTTTCTGTGTCGCACATAAATATTTTATAATACATAAAACGTGTGGCGACGCTTAATATTACTCCTCTTTCGCAATGACAGCAAAACCAACCAACCAACACCACCAGTAGCCAAACTCCAACATTTCGCTCAAAAAACAAGTAATTTTTCATGAGATAGATCCTGTTTCTTCTTTCTTGTTGTTACTCCTCGTAACATCTCTTGGATAATGTAAACTTCGTGTTTGCCCTTTTATGCACCCTCTCTAGACTTTCTTACTTCCGTCTTTGCCCTTGTTGTAAACAACACACACCCTAGTCTTCCAACAAGTTTTTCTTTTGAAGATTCTTATACAAACGTTGTTTGTATAAAAAATTATTAATTACTTGAAATTTTTTTATTATTTATTTTAAAATCTATTTTTTATTCCATCCCTTAAGTGAAAATCGGCTTTAAACTTACACCCTATACACTCACGCCCAGATCATTATATTAATTTTCAAGATTACTATCCTTGCACATTTCTAACATTGCATTCTAAGCTAACCCAAACCCACGATCATCGTTTACGACTCTTGAGTTGAATGTATGTAACGTCATAAAAGGAGGAAGGCTTGATGTCCTTAAAAAAGACCCCGAATTTGTCTGCTAACGCCACGCAAAAGGAGATAAACGCCTGAGGGACTTGGTGACATGGGAAAACTTCAGTTGGGGGAAATACTGGAATACTCTACTTCTTTTTCCGGGAGTTATTTTCCCTATGGTATTACTGCTTCCTCCCTTCATCTACAATTATGAATTAAATTATCCTTGCATGATTGCTCTGGTCAAACAGATGCGGCTTAATACTTTGAATAATATTAAAAGAAAATGAAGATAATGGAATCTCATCTGAAGGTAGATCTTAATTATATTTAGAAATAATAAAATTAAGAGAGGAGAAAGGAAAAGGAAGAAGGATAATTCAAGGGTGGGTTCAATGTGGTGCAAATATTTTGTTTCAAAGTTATTCATAATTTTTTTTTTCGTTTTTTGAATTTATTTAAAAACTATGGTGGTTTAAAAATTTTTGAACGAGGATAATTTAATTTTAGATTTAGGTTTTTAAAGAAAAATGCAAAGTAAGCTAAAATAAAAGCATCAGAAGATGAAAATGTCTAAAGATTACAAAATAATCAAGATTTAATAAATAAAATGTAAGATTTTAGCTAAGGCTAAGGAGAAATCTTCGTATTTCTCTTCTTCCACTTGAATTCTAAAGTAAATCTAGTTGTAAATTTATTTTAATAAGGATTTCCTTCGAATCCTAGGAATTACTATTGATTTTCTAAAGAATTCAAGAGATTATTTTAAAATAAAATTTTCAAATTAAAAGTATGTAATTAAATTAAATAAATAAATAAACTTATTAATTAAAATAAATAAATAAATAAAATCTCTCTTAATAATAGAAAAATAAAATAATTCCATAAAATAAAATGGCAATACAAGAAATACTTAAAAAGGAAATTACAAATTACAAGTTAAATGCAAGGGATTTTAAGCTTCACAAAGATTGTTTTATTTTACAAAATACTTCTTGTTGTTTAGTGTTCCTAAATTGCACAAAATACAAAAAAAAAACAAAGGATTTAAGAGAAGACATCTTTCAGTATTGCAACCAGTGATTCGCAAGGAGAACAACTAATTGAGGCTTGCAAGGTTTTCCACTCCTTTGGGAAAATGTGAAGTAATTCTTCATGAGTTAAAGACTGACTGCTTTATTTTAAATCTATTTTTATTTATTTATTTATTTACTTTTCTTTTTCCATCAATAAATTTTCTAAACTAATTTATAAAATTAACCCCGAGAAGAAAATAAGGAGAAAGGTGTAAAGGGAAAATTGAAGTGCATTGAGGAAATAATTCCCTTAATACTTCAAATGCATTATCATTATCTCGAAATTTAAGAGTAATTCACCAAAGAGGAGTTAACTTAACTATTTCTAAATAATAATATACAGGATATAGACAAAGGATAAATCACAAAGGACAAAGGATAAAGGACAATTGTCATTATGAAATTTCTAAGAATGCTACCTTAGGTAATTAATTTGATTTCCATTTCCATCTGTTTAATAAGTATTTTCAATTCGAGGATAATATCCTTTGTTCCTTTATGTCCTTTGTAACAATCTACGAATACAATTTGACTAGGACTAATATCTCCAGAATATAAATTCACAGTTCAAGGTCATTAAACTCATTAAGTAAAAATATAATTGATTAACAAATAATAATCAATGTGACTCGAAACAAATTTAAAAAAAAAACAAAAAATTATCAGAAAATTACTTAATTTAAGTCATACTTCATAAATTAAAACAAAATTTGAAAAGTTGTTAATTTAATTACTTTAATTGAAGTGCCTTAAAATACACAAAGTTAAAAACTCGCCGAGTCATAAATTCCAATTTACTGATTTCCCAATTACTCGCTTTTCAAGCCAATTATACATCATTATTTATTTAACTGGATCATAAAGTATACTTGAATTCATAAAATAATTTAGAATTTAAATTATAAAAATATAAAACTGGTAAAATAATAAATATTTCAATGATTTATGATGAATATAAATCATAACTTTTTTCTATTATAAAATATATTTTCACATTAATATCAAAGTTTACTAATTTTTTCTTTGTAGAAACATATGAGACAGTAGATTTCCATTTCCATTTCTATTTTCATTTTCATTATGAGAATTGTCCCTTATCCATCGTCGTTTTTCTTTATTCTTATCGAAGAAAAAACAACAACAAAAGACAACAACAACGACAGCCAAGAAGTCTTAACAAACTCAATTTAAGGCGGTTCGCGACGACATCAATTTATTTAATTTGATAAACTTTCAGCTATTAAAACTTTTCTATTTCCAACAGTCCAAGCTCCTACAACGTGTGTTAATAAACCTGTCTCTATCTTGAAAATTTTTCACTAATAAAAAATTAATTTTTCTTTAAAACTTTAATTAACTTTTAATTAATTTGAAGAAAAAAAAAATACAAAAGGAAAAGAAGTAAAGCAATAATAATAATAATGATAAAAATGATGATGAATGCAGGTCAAAGATCTTCCAATGCAATATTTTTCTGTTGAAGAATTCTTAAGTGGAATAAAATGCTAAGTAAGATACTCTAAAGAAAAGAAGAAACCAACAAGAAGAAAATGAAATATTTCTCATCGGTAATTTAAAAAATTGTAATGGTAGTTGTAATGTAATGTAATGCAATGCAATAACAGCAATAGTAATAATTTCCCCAGAAGAAGAAGAAGAAGAAAGAGCTAGTAGTAGATATTCTTTTGTAGGTTACCAACAACTATCTAAGTATGTGTAAGTGTATCTAGAAATTTATATGTCAATGCAGAAGAGCGTAAGCGTTGAAATGCTTTTGGAGGTTCCATCGACTTATTTGCTTAATGTATTAGAAAATTCGATTTTATTAAACTCTTCTTCTTCTTCTTTCTCCTCTCGCCATAAACTTTCAAAACAAATCTTGAAACAGAAACACTCAGTATATTGTCCTATATAAAAGCAAAACCCTAATACGTGTGTACTCATCCATTCATTCATTATACTCTTACTTTACTTAACAAATGAAGAGATATAGAGCTGCGTGCATTTCGGTCGTTGGTCCAGTGCACACATTCAGCATCCAACAGAGTGCAATTGTAAAGGTCACAGATCTAGTGTGGTCTAGTCTGAGGGGGTAAAATAGCCATAGTGTTTGGGGACATAGCATGCCAAAAGCACTATCAGTATGTGAACTACGAAATGCATGAGAATGAAGATGAAGTGAGTCGAATTTACATGCGTTCATTAAACCAACCTAGCAAAGCAACTAAAAACGAATGAATAATAGACTCACATTAGTTGATGTTCATCTACATCGTCATGATGCAAACGGGGCTTTTGCCTTCTAGTGACATTACTTGCTCCAACCACAGTTTCATAACTAACTTGTTATCTTACTCTATACGCTTGTTGCAAATTATGTTTAATTAATGTTGAGATAAGTAACTTGGAAATTAATTTAATAATTAAATTAAATTAATTAATTATTAAAAGGGTTAATTATAAATTTTAATTTATAAATTTTAGTTTATTAAAAATATGTGACCGGCGCCTTCACCATCTACCGTGTGGATGCGCCGGTCATCAGTTGGTATTCCACATAAGTATAATTAAAATTAAAAATTTGACTAAAGAACAATAAATTATTTATTTAAAGGGTTAATTATTATAATTTATAAATTTTTTGTTATTAAAAATAAGATTTAAACGGAATATGTGACCGGCGCCTTCACCATCTACAGTGTGGATGCGCCGGTCACCAGTTGGTATTCCACACAAGTAAAATTAAAATTAAAAATTTGAATAAAGAACAATAAATTAATTATTTAAAGGGGTAATTATTATAAATTATAAAGTTTTTTTTACTATCAGATTTAAATGGAATATGTGACCGGCGCTTTCACCAGCTACTGTGTGGATGCGCCGGTCACCACAAGTAAAATTAAAAATTAAGTAAAAAACATACTTCAAAATGAATATAGAAGGAAACTTCGTTCTAGTTAGTAAAACGAATCGTTTACTTTACCCTCATCATTACAACTAAAACTCGGAATAGGAAGTGAAGTTAGTTAAGCAAGTAGCAATTGCAGTCAAATGCAGCTTGAAACAGTGATTTTGCAAGTTTGCAAGTCTCCTCCTTGCACTTTACGATGCAACGCTTGTTACACATGTTGCTTACACCACATATTCACAAAAGGAAACCCTTTTTGCATATTCATCAATCCAGTAAAACTACCAACCACTAGCTTTTGCCTTTTGCATATAAAATTTTTACATTTTCCAAAAGATTTTCTTTTTAAATTAAATTTCTAAGAAAGTTTTATAAATAAAAATTAAATTTCATAAACTATCCTGTTGCTTCCAAGATTTCTTCGAAGATTTCAACTGAAGGAAAATTCCGAGCTTTCTCTCTTTGGAAAGTTTAAGTTTAAGGTTTAAGAATGTGCACTGCAAGTGCACGTGCACTAGCAACTATTTGGAAAGCAATAGACTCGAAGCGAATGGATTGCGCTGCATCAATTTCACCCTTTACGATCTGAGTTTCAAAATCGTAAAGCACGCTATCGGGTTTACTTATCCTGTATATATACTGCATCGCACGAACATATTTAGCAGCACCTTAAAAATGCTACTTGGACTAGAAAAGAGCAAAAACGACGACGAAAGGAGCAAAGTTCATGTAATCTAGATTCGCATAAAGAAAGTGTGCAGGGTGGAGATAACGTGACGCATTATCAGTTTACAGGACCGAATACAGTAAACACAACAAATGGCCTAGAAACAGAAGAATTTTGAAAAATTGAAATTAAAATTTATCAGACAAATTTATCAGAATGAAAAAAAAATATTTTGAAATTATTTTTAAATTAATATAGAGATGTTAAAATATTCTTTTCATTTTCATTTGTTTTTGACCTTGAATCAATATTTTCTTAGGTTTCTCTCTCCCTTCTGTTACTTCCTGTTAGCTTCCTGTTTAAAGGAAGGTTTGTATAGCTTGAATATTTAATTAGTTTTTCGATAAAGCCTTCAAAATTTCTCACCCCAATCATATTTGTATTATCTACCTAAATATTGTTCACATTTTAAAACAAACGAAAATTTTAATTTATTCCTAACTGAAAATTTCTTAGACAACCAATAATACAATTTTAAAATTCCTAAATGGAAAACTAAATGTATAAATGTAGTAATCAGTAGTAATGTTCAATCACCTAAAGTTAAAGATAAAAAACTAAATATTAATTAAGATAACATGTAACTTTTGTTTAAAGTTAAAGTTACACCAAGTATAACTTAACTTTAAAAGATTTTCTAAGGAAAAACCACATTGAACAAAGAAGTAACTGGAAGTAACTATAAGAAAGTGAGGTTATGAAAGACAGGACTCATTCTATCTTAAACTAAAAGCTGTAACTGGAAGTGTCTCTCATGTCAGAAGAATTGTGCAGATAGAAATTGGGTTTGTAAGAGATCAGCGAAAAAGCTCAAAGTTTTAATTTAATTCCTAGTTTTCTCATAGTTTCCTGTTAGTTTTGAAGTTTAACGGAATTTACACTGAAGGAAAACTGACGTTTAAGAAAATAGAAAGGAAATTTCGAATAAGCAAAAATGGAAATCTTATGTAAATTGTTTTCAACTAGAACAATAGATATACATAAATTTCCCAGTGTATAAAATTGAAGAAAAACTTTATTGCATTTATTTGATCTATGAGATGCATTTGTGAAAATTTATTTATAGGAAGAATTCAACTGGAAATGAGAAATTTCATACTATACACTGATAGCATTTCGTTTCTTTTTTTAATAAACACTCAGTATATAATTCTCTGATTTTCCCTTTTCCTGTTTTTCACGATTTATCAACTTTAATAGGTTAAGTTCCTAAACATCCTGAAATCCTTCATCAATAGCAAAGCTAAAATAAATTGTATAACTTAAGTTATTCTACTTTACTTATTTGTTTTCCTTCTTTGAGTTTTCTTTGCAAGAAACCGGAAACGAAACGAGAAGTCGAAGAAAAAAGAATCTGACATGAAAACCCACTCGAGGTGCATCTTTACCTTGGCGATTTTTATCTTTGTCCTTCTGTATTTGCTCTTTTGTTTCCCACATTCTTGGAGGAATGACACATCGTAAAATGCTTTATGGTCGTCCTGTCTGTCCGTTACGCCCTTAGGGCTTACTTACTTCCCTTTCGTACAAGAGTGGAATATAAAAGAATAAAGGGCGAATAAAAGTTCAAAATGGGGCAGAAGAAAGCAAGAAATTGAGTGATTTAACACATTTTTGGGTGGGTGGGATACTTTAATCTTATTACTATGCATAAATTTTCGAATTAAATTTTTTTTTAAAAGTTTGAAAAGTATTTAGTAAAAAAAATTGTATAGAAATACAAAATATATTTTGGGTGACATTTTTAGCAATTTTCATATTTTATTTTGGCTTATTTCCGGTTTCCCTTAAGAATGTGAATTTCTGGTTTTTTTTGTTGTTACTTTAGATAAACTTAGATATTTTTAAACACCTTGTATATTATTATATTCAAAGCTTTCTACATCTTTTTTAAGACTTCATAGACCTGATCTGAGCTGAGCATCTTGACTTGACTTGACTTTTGTCAAGATATCAAAGAATTTTCATTTTCTTTTCTTCTTTATTTCTTGTAATATTAAAAAAATTGCAAATAAAATAATTTTAACTGATTTTTCTGTTTGTTTCAGATGTCAATTTTCAGTCCCTCCAAATTTAAATATCCTAGCAAGCAATATTAAAAATGTAATAACAACTTGAAATAAAAATAAAAATAAACCAACCATAAATTCAAAAATAAAGTGAATAAAATTGTCAAACATCAAAATTGGGAAAGTTTGACACACGTACAAAAGAAATAAAAATACCAATCGTTAAATGTAGAGAATGAAATTAAATTATAAAATCAAAACCAGTGCGAATGTTGTGAACATACACAAGTTTCCATTGGCAAATCTCACATTCGAAGAAGTTAAAGTTTAGAATTGCAATGTTGGTAAAGTTACGATGGCACGGGGCGAACGTGACACGCGTTCGAATTCGCAAAACGTTAAATAATAGTATGGTAGTAGAAACATGCACTACTTTATGCAAACAGTAGTTAGTCTTGAATAAACAATAGAACTAAAGTGAAGAAACAATTTCTAATTTGATTTAGTTAAAATTAAACTTTCAATCAGTGAACATAAAAACGCAACGAAAAGTCTGAAAGTCTGAAATTAGTGAAAAAAAAAATGGAAATTTAACAATCGAAAAAATAATAAAATAGTGCGTGGATAAATAAATAAATAGTAAACCTGACACGAAGGACACACTAAAACGACAGAAGGAAGGAAAGCAACCGGAAAAGAAATGACCTTAAATCACAGTAAAACCTGGCCGGTTAGTACACTAGCTGTGGTTCAATTACGTGTGGATCCAAATGGGCGGACATATAGCACACAATTCGATGGCGATGACCTGATGACTGATTTCGAAATTTCACATCAAGGACAACATGAACATAATACTAATCATGTAAGGAAATTGGAAAATTTTGATTTGTTGATAAATTTAAAAGCAAAAAAAATTAAAATTGGTTTGATTTGTTATGTAACAAAGTGAAAGAAGCAGAGCAGATTTTAACAAATCGACAAAAACATTAAATTTTGTTGAAGCAGAAGAAAATTTATAGCCAATTTTAAGGCATTCGAGAGAGGTATAAAATGTCAGCATCAATCGAAAAGAGAAAAACGACGGAAATTGTCCGTGATACATGACAAGAAGACGGATTATAACATGTATGAAACAAAGTAGCATTGGCTATAATATTTTTGATTTTTGTTTCAACAGAACATAAAAAAATTGAGTATAATTTAAGGTTTATGACTATAACAAAAACAAAGTTGTTAAATTTCGTTAATAAGTACTATAATTCCATAAGTGCATTATGCCCAGACTAGTTATTAAATTTAACGACATTTCCACTATTAAATCGAAGCATATGTTAGTCCCTGAGGTTAACTACTTCTAATTGTTATTACTAAATGTATACAATCCTTTTCAAAAGTTTTGAGCCCTCTTTAATAATTTATACAATGAAAACTATCGGTCAGAAAATTATCATTCAAAACGCAATTTAAAGAGAAATTAATTCTACATAACATGTTCCCATATGAAATTTTTATTAAAAGCATATTTATTCTGTTTGAAAATATATTCCAAAAAGCACTGATTTTGACACATATGTTTAGATCACTCGACTTTGTTAATTTATATCCCAGCTTCTATTGGATAAAAATAA
>JASKGN010005509.1:0-15359 GCA_030556245.1 Falagria sp. GC000072 | reverse complement strand
TTGTTGAACTTACCTTGTATCACTAACGGTTTCTCTTCCAAAAAATACTTTTTATGAAATGATTCTATTGAAGGACAGCTCACAATATCAATAGGAATATATTTATTATTGACAGAAAGTTTTTCAAGAGTCGATTTAAGTTTCTTATTTGATAATTTAGATGAATCTTCTTGACAAGATAAATTGCACTCCGCAGTCTGATTTACTTGATGTAAATTTACAAATTTTGTTAATATACTAGCACTATCAGTTAGTAAACTAATATTTTCCTGAATTGGTAAACCTAACAAAAAACCTTTATCAATAATTTGTAAAACATCTTTGATAGTTTTAATTGAATCTTCAGTATTTTCATTTTTCAGTTCCAATTTTAATTTTATTAATGCTTTTATAAAACTAGCACAAGTGTATGCATGCCTTTGTGATAGTGGAACTTCATCCCATTTGCCAAAATTTAAATAATCATGTAAATATACCAACACACGTTCGATTTGTCTTAAATTATCTTGAGAAACATCCCCTTTGCTTAACGCTGAAGTACAAATCACCAATAATTCCTTGATATGTGGATGAATTTCTTCAAAATATGGAACTAATACATCTATCGAACTAATTAATTTAATCAAGTCATTGAATATATCGAGGGACATTCTAATTAAACAAAAATTGGAATAAATTCGCAAAATTTAGAAACCGATTAGAGGTTAGATGGAAATGTTTTAGGTTCTGATTTTCAGAAAAATGAGTAACATGCTTTTGAGATTAACAAATTTTCGATCACTTGGCATTTTAAATAAAAAGAATAATTTGTTTAATTTAATATATTCGAAAAAACCACTTGTGCCAGTGCGTAAATGCTCAGAAAATGCATTGAAAGTTAACACTAATGTTGTTAAAGACGTGATACTGTTCAAATATGAAAATCCAAAATTCTACAAAATCCTGAATATATTTTCGATATGCCAATTTGGATTTTGGGTTTATTTATCGCATTTTGCTTATTTTCACCTGAAAGATGCACCAGTACCGCAAGAAGTTAAAGAAGAACTACCTTGGTGGAGAAAGTTTAATTTAGGTGAAAATAAATATCGCAATACTATTGCTGTATTGTCTTTTGCAATAGGTATGTATTGAAGGATTGTGTTAAATTTTATTTTATTTTTAAATTAAATTTTGCTAAAATTGTCTATAAAAATCTTTAAAAAGTAATTTATGTGTTTATTGAGTTGCCTATAGTAAAAGGGCAAATTTTGTAAAAATTAAGTTACAAAATTTAATAAAATATTTCTTATAATGAACTGAGCTTAATAAGCCTACTTTATTACTTATTTTAATGAATGTTATTTTCAGGATATGGTATTTTGGTCATTTCATGGATGTATACTCTTAAATCAGTTCGATACTTAGTTCTTCGGAAAGGTGGAAATGAAGTAACATTTGTAACTTACACTCCATTTGGAAATAATAGAATGATGACTATCAATTTAAAAAATGTTAGTTGTAAAGAAACTCGTTCAGCAGCTCCGTCTCAACTCCCAATAAAAGTACGGGATCATCACCTTTATTACATCCTTGATATGAGAGGAGAATTCAAGAATGCTGCATTATTTGATCACACAGCTGGATTAAGACGGTCATTTAGGAAATAGGCCAAGATATATTATGTTATCTGTAATAATAATATATTAAGTACATGGTACCCAAATATAAATAATGTAACAATATATATTTCATTAGGTTTATCATTTATGTTTATGTTATTAGGTCTATTTCTTCAATTTCTTATTACTGTTGAATAACTATAAGGATTTTGTAGTGTGTTTGTATTTTTAAATTCATGTTTACATTATTCGTGTTATGGCTTCTAATTGACTATGAATGTTTGAAGTTAAAACTGTTTTTGTTGTTTAAATTTACAAATTGTTAACAAGATGGAAGCGCACAGGCATTGTTGTATATTCGCCGTTGTACGCATCAACATTTTTCATCTAAATTAAATTGTCTAAGATTCAAATTCGTTAAAAACATAAAATTTCTTCATTATCGTCCGACACAATATAATAATTGTAGTAGTCAAATTGGAAAAATAATTATTCTTTGCAATTGCTATTCAAATGGAAATTAAAAAAAGTAATCAGTCGACGTTGCTTTCAAAGAGAAACAATAACTTTCGTTAAAACTTGAAAAAGAAGCAACTACTTCAAGAGAAGCTTCAGACTTACAAAATTAAGTACACTAAGAGACAATTGGGGTAACAAATGATTATCTTCGTTTTTACAATAAAATTAAATTATCAGATAAGTAATAATCAAAAAGTGGGATCACATAAAAATATAGTAATAAACATAAAGTAAAAAATAATCAATTAATATACAAATAATTAAACATTTTGCATGAGTTTTAGACACAGACGGTTAGAGACAATCATCACAGTTCGTTCTATCACAGATTCCGTCCATGCTATGTCCAAAAACTCGCAAATCGCGTAATTACAACGAAATGTCGCTTCGTCCATGAAAAGGGGTGCTCGTATGTATTACTATACTTGCATGAATTCAGTTATTCTATTGAATTTCCAAAATTGCAAATGTCATAAATATGTTAAATACATTCGCGTGGTGTTAAATTCATCTTATCATAAAACTATTTGTTTGCTTGCAATCTTAGCCGCTGCAAAGACTAGAAAATATTGTAAAAACGCTCAAGAATTGCGAATTTCATGTCGAAGTAGAAGTAGTTATATAGTTAGTTATTTTATGTAGTGTTGTATGTATTTAACATCCTAATTACTCTCTCCTGGAAGCTCCTCTTCGTTGTCGAGTTTCGTCGTGCCAGCATTGCATACCCGGCACTTGCAGCATACTATACAAGGGGCAGCTAATAACAATAACGGCGATGCAACTAACAGCAGGATACCAAAACCTGCAAAGATTCCAATAACTTGTGTTCGATGCCAGATGACTGAAGCTCGTGAATGTCCAAGTTTGTTTTTACAAGGCCCCTTGTCATAATGTCGTAATAAAAAGTCATCCTGAAAGTAAAAGAAAACTAATGAAAGGATTTTACAATAATGTTAACAAAACAAATTAGTAAAGTAGATAATGAATGAAGTAAAGATGTAAGAAGTGAACTTACATCAAGACTGGCTAAACAATACCAACAGAAAACATGTTTGCATCGTTTGCACATCATTTGAGCACAGCCTTCGTCTTTCTCGATAGGAACGTTGCACATCGGACAACATTTGATCAGATCTGAATCAAATGGGATGCCGGTTTCCTCGGCGCGTCCTTGCTTCGCCAGCTGCTTATTGTATTCTTCACAGGTGAGGTCCTGGTGCCATTCTAATTTGCAGCTGCTGCAGAAATCCACTGCACATCTTGGACAGTGCACACATTGCGGTTTGCGTTTTTTAGATGGTGGAAATACATTAATGACAGTTTCACAGCCGGCTTGTGGACACCACATGCGGGTTTTATCTATTTCAACCTCTAAAAATTCAAAGAAAATTTATTAATTTTTGTTTCCAATTATTCAATATAAGAAATAATATTTTTATAAAATATTGGTAATAATCATACCTCGATTTAAACGATATTTTTGATGTTTTTCTAACATTTCGTCACCAACCAGTCTTTTGATTTCCTCCTGTAGAAGCACTCCCTGAGCTGGGCATTGCGCATCCGGGCAGGAAATATCATAAGCGCCTTCTGCTATCTCGAATTCCACATAGGATTTCATGCACTGAAACAAGGTCAACACACAATTAATGATAATTGAAATTGGATGATTTAGTTACTTAATATAAAACAACAAGGTGGTCAAGAGCAATATTATTAAAAGCAAAATCTCGTAAAATATATTAACTTATTCAATCATATTAAATTTTATAGTGATAATTAAATGTTCAGTGAGCAGGATATAGAGTTATATATAAATTTATGACAATATTTGCTATGATAGTTTGCATTATACATAAAGTATGTTGTTTTGTTAGTTGCTGGTGCTTGTGGCGGAATTTTTTTCAAAGTTTAGTCATATTGTAACAGCTAGTAATAACCAGCTACACAATTCATAATCCGCCTTCAAGGTTTGACATAAACGGCACGACTTCTACTTCCATACTGATTACATAAAATCCAATTATGCATACGATTCGTAATTACCCTATCACATGAGTTTTCACAGCAAATTTGCACAAAAAATACACATGTATTCAACAAAGCTCTACTAATCTTGTACAAAAATGAAATAAAATTACTGTTGTGTTTCCAAATGTAAAATAAACTGAAATATTAAGTATGATTTGATGTTTTGTAATTCAAAATGAAATGCATCACTCTCATAATTGCATGACTGCATTTTACCATTTTTATGTTACCAATCAGCATGAAATGAACAATTTTTTTTAATGAAAAGTGCTTGTTTATTTATACATAGCTCATTATAGTAATTAGCAAATTAATTTAATGGAGAAAATACAAATTCTTATTTTTACAAGAAAACTGAAATTTAATCATGTAATTGCGAAATTGAATATGAAGTAAAACCTAGACTAAAAGGTAACAGGCAGATAAGACATAATTTTCTTGTTAGCACTTGTAAGTTGTTTCATTTTTGTTATTGCTCAAGATGCGAAACAAGTAAGTAAATTAGTAAGTGAAATAGAAATTTTGCAGGTTGCTTGGAGCAGGAAATAGGATTTGTACATTTTCCAAGTTAACAAATAACAAAATGGAGTTACTGACTGGAGAAAATTATTATGTGATGATATTTTAATTATTAGCTGAAGCAAGTGAAAAGAGTATTTTCGAAAGTAAAATATGGAAATATTTGCGAGTATGTGGAAATATGTTTAAGTTTAGTTTTTACTTGGAATATTGGAAACCAGAAAATTGATGTTGAGTGAAAATAGACAATTGGAACTAATTGTAGAGTGTTTGTCTAATTTATGACTCAGTTATTATTTATAGAATTATATATTTGATAGAATAAGATTGCAGTTGTTATATTAAATAAATTAATTTGCTATAATATGATTTATGTTTGTAAAAACATGATATAATTAATTAACTTTTTCCATTATGGAAATATGATTTTTAATCTTGTAATTAAATTCAAGTGGAAGCTATAATAATGAAATTGACTTTAACATTTAAATAGTAAATGCATAAAATAAATTGAAATAGACAGAAACAAATAAGAGCAAGATTGTTTTCATTGCCATGTGTATTATCAACCAGTGTTAATGATTCTACGAGTATTAATAGACAAGTCAGGTGTATTCGCTTATTGTCAACTACAAAGTTATATATAGTGCCATTTTGAAATTATGATCTTCGAAGTAAAGTAAATTTTCTACATTTACTTTATTACCACATCTATTTATTCCAATACATAGTTTTAGATATAATTAGCATAAAGTATTCATGTTATTATGATTGCGAACAATAAATTTAAATATAAATTTATAAATTATAGTAAACTAGAAAATTTATACACAAGAAAAAATATCTAAACGCAAATGAATTATTAAGTTATAAAAATTAAGAAATATGTACGGTTTTGTATTTCTTTTTAATTCATAAATTATTCTAATTTGTCTTGTAAATATTTATAGTAAATTAATGCATATTTTAACATTAAAGACTTAGTGAAACTTCTACGTTATCTCTAATATTTTTATATACATAAAAATTATCTTACATTAACAAGGTTGATGTAATAAAGCGGTTTTTACAATTTTACCTATTGCGTGCAAATGTACCTGTGCTTTCAATAAAAATATGTAAGTTTGTAATTAGCGATGAAAACTTCTGAAGAAAAAAATTACAAAGCAATTGCCTTAATAATAAGAAAAAATAACTTAATAATTATTAAGAAATAGCAAAATTAGTTCTATTCAGGTTTGTTTCTATCGACGTAATATGTCAAGGAAAAAATAAATATGAAAAGCGACATTATTTTCTTGTTCTATTTTAATTAAAAATTAAACATATAAAAAGCAAGTTCTATATAGGAATTAGCAGGTTTTTAAAATTTGTAAGCATTTTGTAAAAAGTTAAAAGGTGTAAGATTAAAAAGAATAATTATGGAATACAAATTTTTACAAGATTCATGATGATTATAAATTCATTAAAACTCATCATAAATGACCTTAAACTTCTGGCTGGCTTATTTAATTTCATTCTCAAATTTGCATGTGAAACTTTCAAGGTTTTGTGTATTCTTCAAAGTTTTATCTTTAATATTTAGGCTAGATTATTTACATAATTTTTTATTGTTATCAGTAAGAAATATAATCATGATTTATTAAAAATCACAAGTTAAATAATGCTGTATAAATAAATCAGTAAATATTTGAGAACTTTCAACTAGGTAATTTAATGCAGCAATTTTTATCTATTGAAAAATGGCATTGAAAATATATATTTTTTATAATGAAATTATGTATGCCCCTATTTAGATAAATGGAAATTGAATTCTTATTATATGATTAGATTCTTGTTTTATGAATTACATTAAGAATAATGAGCATTTAATTTCAATAAAATTGAGAAGAACACATATTTGAGAATACTAAATACTGAACATAGACAATTTGCGCTTTTGTAATATTGTACTTGATTATACAGCACATGTGTAGTGTAATATGAAAATGACGCAAGTAGCATATTCTTAAATAAATAATATTTTCGCATTTAAAATATAAAAATATGATTTTAATTCGAATATTTAAAAAACTTGTTTCCTATTATTTTCCTAAAATTTATTTTAATAAAATATATAAATAGAATAGATATTAAATTAAATTTATTATTTGCTACATTTGCATTTATTTATTCACAAATTTATTATTTCTGGGAGTTTCTACATTGTTATTGACGTATGAATAGAATAATAAATATTTAAATTATTTGTAGAATTCTCAATTAGATTACGTATATAGAAATGTTTATAAAAACATATTTACTTACAAATAGTTAAAATAGCATTATTAAAATTAATTCTGGTTTGAAGGTCAAAAGCAGTAATTTATTTGTTTATTTATTACAAGATATCAGTTGTTTATATTGATTTTATTAAGGTGATGTCCATTTAATAATATTAAACTTACTTAATATTTAATTCCTGAAGTTGATCATCCTATTACTAATTAAATTGAAATTTTCTTATTTTTTTATAAACTATAATAAAATTTTCAGTTATATTCTAGTTTATCTAGTTTATACTACTGGTTTTTAATTTTTTCTTAATTTAATTAAGTCATCATTTTATCAATGCGCAGACAGGGCTGCTAATACTAATATGAATTATTTATGAGAACAGCCATTTAATCCTCTAATAAATAAACTATAATACTATAAATAGACATTTAATTGCAGATATAAAACTAAAATCTAAGTAAAAAGTAACTTACTATAAATTATAACAATAAAAAGTGCCATGAAATAAAATTTCAAGAACGCACGTTCTCTAATTGAATTTGTTAGAATTGTTAGCATTGTATTACTGAAATATTCTATCAGATATAGAAAAACCTAGAAAAACATTAACCAGAAGTAAATAAATGAAAGTAATTACGCACTTCTCCTTCGAATCGAAAAGCAAAAGGATTTCCTGCAATTCGAAATGGAAACTTGAACTGAACGCAGACTTCATTCTCTTCTCTTTCTGGTCTTAGCTACTATATTGACTTGTAACTTCGCAAAAAGAGAAAGAGATTAATGCCTGACTTTTTTTATTTATCTACGAATCAACTTTAGAAAGTTAAACTTAAAATCAATTCAAAACTGTTAAATTCGTTTGATCTACAATTTGGGTTTACTGAAGAATATCAACATTTTTTAGATATAATAGATCTAATTAAATTTATGAAATTGAAATATTTCAACTTGCTTGTCAAAATAAATCGTGAGGAACTCTAATCAATCAAATCTGTAATTAATAGTTGTTCAAGCAGTAAATTTGTTAACTAAATAAATACATAATTACAGTAAAAAATTCTTTTAAGTAACTAAATTGAATTTTTTGTTTTAATTGGTTGAAATCAGATTATTTAGGTTTTTATTTTTAGGCTGTTTTCAGCGTAACGCGAGCGACTAGACTCTTGAGAGAGTAACGAGATTGTTCAACCTCTACATTAATGTCTACATTAACGCTGTGATGTTTCTAGTTACAGATTAGTCTCTCTAGCCACTCGCGTTACTCTGAACACAGCCTTACTAATTGAATAATTGAACAAATGAAATATTGCTAAATGAAAATTAACAAATTACAAAAGTATTCATTTTATGAAAAATGAAATCTAACATTAGACATAATAATGCCATACAATTATGACCAACAAAAGCATAACCATATTGAAAAATCAAAGTTTACACAATAGAAGCAAACAAAACCCACATGTCTGAATGTTATTTGTTTAACTAATTGGCACATTTTGTCAATACATTGCCCAAAAATATCATTCGTAATATTTTCATTTGTTATTTCAACTTTTTTATTTAACCAAATGATTAAATCCTTAAATATTCATCAAACAATCTTAGATAAACCCAAATGTTAAGTTCGAGCATACTCAAAACATTACAAAATCCTCTTGAAAATGTAAAAGTTAATTAATTTCAATTGTCAAAAGCAAGAATAACAATAACATTAGCTTGATAAACAAAGTTTTGATTTTGTCTGCAATAAAAGTACCTCTGAACAATTTTAACATTTAAAATTCCTCAGTTAGCATTCTAACATTTTATTAATGAGGTCGTTAACGCAATGTTTGGAATTTGAAGACTTCAGAATTTACTTGAAATCTTTAAATTGTATCTATGTAAAGAAAGCTAGTCGCATCATCGTTTGCTTAAAAGTGAAGAACGACATAAATCAAATCAAATTTGCATTAAAATTGCACAATTGCAATGAGTACTTAGTAGTCCTAGTACCTATTACATTTATAAGTATAGAATAGAAATATGTATACTTTTTGCAATTATACATTTTGTTCATGTGCCACGAGTCTTAAACAATCATTAGCAATAATAATGTCATTAAATATTGTTTCTTTGTTTGTCTTTTGTTTACTTAACAAAACCTTAGAAAGATTTGATTTTCAGTTTCGTTTTTCTATATTTGTAATGTCGATGAGTCCTCAAAGTAGGATTCTGACCGACTTTAGACCACTCAAGGTAAATTAAATTCAAATTTAATGCAACATCACGCAATGGTTATTATGTTATTTCCACGCACAAAAGACATTTGATTTGTGTATTAATATTCCATCTATCAAATATTCAAATGTTTTCATTTTAATTTAATTGGATTTTGAAAAAAACTTGAAGATTTTTGCAATAGATTAATATTAAATATTCAATTTTTTTGTAAGAAATTGTTCTTTGTTGACAGGTGTCGTTTTAAATTGATAATGTTTAAATAAAAAGTAATAGATCCATGAATATTTCTGTACTAAGAATTTTTAATTTCTAAATTTATAGTGCGAATTATGACATGTCAAGTGTCAAAAGTTTAATTTATTCAAGTGAGACTAGTTATCCTTAACTTAATTAATTGTCATGTCTTTTTAATTTGGAAAATTAACATATAGAAAAATAAAAAGTACAATTTGTACACAATCAGTCATTGTCAAACCATCAAAAATCTTGATATTTCAGATTGTCTAAAATTAAAAAAAGTTCGTTGTAAGATAGTAACATGAAGTCAAGGCAAACCATCAAGTTTTCTATTTGTAATTTTCTACGTTTGTTTAAATAACTGTTAAAAGTTAATTAAAACTTGTATTATTATAATTTAAAAAACATAAATTATGTATTCATTAAATAATATTGGTAATTTGGTGATTTTCCATTATAGGTGTTGAAACAATAGTTGCAATTTTAATTATAGTTTATAAGCGTAATTAACAACTAATTGTTAGTTTTAATATTGTTTATATATTCATTTGTTATATACGAGCTATTTGAGATAAAACATAACGTGTGTTGTGTTATATCTCACACTCCTTCGATAAATGAGTAATCACAAGCTACATTAGAAAAAGGTATAATTTCTTAATAATAATTAAAATGTCATGATAAAGTAAGTATCTCATCACACTTTGCACATTGTACTCTATCAAATTAAATCAATATAACGTAGTAACGTAATACGCCTTCAATATTAATTACTTTCTTTTACGCATGATTCATTTAATTGTAAACTTATGTCAATTACTAAAGTATGAACTTTGATTAAGTTGTAAAATTATTTAAATATCACTACATATAAAATACATCAAAATATAATAACCAATTTATCCTAAAATATTCCTAAATTTACCCAATACACAATATTCCACATGAAAGTTTCACTCTAAAACGATGTGGGTGGTATATACGTGTTCAATTTTCTGAATGCAATCATTCAAATAATTTCATTTCTCTTAGTATGGAAACTAAACTCAATTCTATATTCTATTCTACCTACTGCATCGCAGAACGTCATTATTCATGTGTGTAACGCTTCGCATTGATCGTTTTTGTTCCGTGTGTCGTGGTGAATGCAAACAAGACGATATTTACCACCCAGTTCCGGGACACAGAAAATGTATGTGCAATATGCTCATTTTAATTGGCAACTCATTTTACTTTCATGCATAAACATTGTTATTCTTTTAGGGCAACTATTCGCTTGGTGCAATTGCACATTCGCAATGTGGTTAGCCGCAAAATGCTTCCAAGTAGTTTGCCAAAACAACAACCGAGTGAAAACAATGTGTTGGATAATTGGACGCGATTTGCTAATCATTGATATGAATGATGTTATTGCGTTTGCGGCTTGAAGTGTTACGTTCCGTGCATACTTAGCATGTGGAAAGACATCGTCTGCATGTTAATTTCAAAAAGAAATATGTACTACGCATCTGTCATGATTATTTTTTCGATTTTCATGTGGGCTGTTAAATGTACATGTAAATTGCGCATTATTTTTAGACTCATTAATATTATGGTGGTCCTTTGATAGTTGTATGAATTGCCAATTTGTTTTGTTAAATAATTCATTGTGTGTGTCATTAAGATTCAAGTCGCAATTTTTAGAAATCCAACTTGTCCTAAAACTTGTTAAATCTTTTATGAAAGTTATTATAAAGTTCCTAAAATAAAACGAGATTAGCATGAACTCCTTGTTGTTATAATACAGAGATATAAACGATGGTGATAAAGAGAATGATAATAAAAAAAAACTCACCTCGGAGCAAAAGGCGCAATTACACTGTTGCAAACGAATGGCATTTTTTGAAGGCACCTCAACTAAACACAATTTACACAGAATCGTTCGACTGCTGTCTTCATTCTCCTTGGGCACTTGCACAAAACCACCAGTAGTGGCATCCAAAGAATACCTTGAGGTAGACGCCAAGGATAACAAACTAGAACACCTGGAGCAAATCCTGGATCCATTGGAACCATGCGTGGAGTCCCGTAACCGATTCACCGGTTTAATGGGCTCGAACTCGCTGGATGACGAAGACGTCCGCAAAACACCAGTGAGTGCCAACACCGTTTCGCATTTCCTTAAACTAGCCAGACTGGCGGCCGAACGCACAAGATTACTGCTACTTCCGTTGCGTCGGACAAGCGGGACCGAAGAGGGTTCCGCCGATCCGCTGTTACGTCTCCGACTGACCAAAGATTTGAGTCCTGGCATCGCGAGAAAATTGCGACGAGTTTGCGGTTGTTGTGGCTGCGGTTGGATAGGTGTACGATGGATGGGCACCGTCGGCGCCGCATGGATTGATGGCGGCGGAGGGCGGCGGCCCAGCAACAAACTTGTACTGTCCGCCACTTTAGTCCCGTCTTCTTGGAGTTGGCTCAGAGTGCCGTAGCCCACCGACCAGGAGCATATGGCGCGGCGTCGCTCACGCTTTGCCGGCTGGTCTGCAAAAGCTGCGCTTAGGCACTGTTGTTTTCGCCGGGCACCACGTAATGGTAACGAACTGTTGTTATTGTCCCCACAAAGGGGTGTTATTGGTAACGTCATCTTTCAACAGCCTGCTGATGAGGGATTCATATTGCACGTGGTGGCCAAGGTGCTCCTGCAACGGGGACATTTTTATTCATTCATCAATTGATTTTAAAACTTATTTGAATTACTAATGAAATGATATATGAAATATTGAAATGAATTGATTTTTATTTTAATTTTATGTTAATTTCGTGACATATTTTTTTTATGATTGTCATTGTCACTCAGAAAAAAATCAAAATACAAAAGGAATTGTTAAGTTACCATTTTGAACTGTTGTAAATGGCAGATCAAGATGACTTCGTGAATGACCCAAAGGTTTCTGTAACAAAATGCAAACAAAATTAGCATGGATTGTCAATAATTTGAGATTTTACATTGCAAATGAACCAAAACCTTTTAAAAGAAATTATCTAGAATTATGCATGTTATCCAGGATTATATATTCCATTCCAATTTATCTCTCTAGCTAGTCCATACAAGTATCATCGAAACAAAGGAACTTTAACAAACTCATTGTAATTGCATAGAATTCAAGAGTTGAAAATGGAAATGAATATTCTACTGTAGCAAACTCAATTTCTCATACTCAGTATAGGTACTGTACAAGTTTGAATTGTGGGGCGTTGAACTTAACAAACGGCAATTCATGATATGTACCTATAGAACACTGCGCTGCAGAAGTTTCTCTTTTTTCGCAGAAAATTTAATAATGTAAAAACTACCTAAACGTTTATACCAATGTTCGTTCTATAACGATAGAATTGTAACGCTAACTAAATGTTTTTATATTAAACATGTGACGTTTGTTTTACCAAATGAAAGCAGGCACAAGTATAACAAAGGAAAATTGTGGATATGGTAAAATGGGACTTGTCTACCTTGTGATAACGATAACATAACATACAAGGAAAGTCATTTATTATCATATATAAGGTAACTACTAATTCCATATTTAAAATTTTTTTGTTTATAAAATCTTGAGCTTTAATATTAAAATAACATGATTCTTAAACTAATTTGACAAGAATCAAAATGGAGGCAAGATAGTTTTGGATGGTTGTTTTGTCAATCGGAAAGTGAGAAGAAAGTTGTTCTAACATTGGCGAGTTTCGGTGAAAAGGAAAGCACGTCATAATTTAAAATTATGTATATCAACTGATTTTAAAAATAAAAATACAATAAAAGAAAATAAATTTGTCCTCTCTGATTCTGGTTTTAGTAAACTTAAATGAAATTATATGTAAGAACGAAAACAAAAATTACCAGGTACTAAGCCAACAAGTTCAAGGTTGTTTTCTCTTTACTTTTAGCTTCGCTTTCGATTTGTCGTTTTAGTTGTTACTACTTGTTCTTGCTTTGGCTTTTTTTGCTTTTACTTATTTTGACTCTGCATTATCACCACTCATATATTTTCCATTGAGTATTTTACCAACAGGGTCGTATTTATACATGGCCACGTTACTTTAAGGTTGTGCATAATTTTGGGAGACCCAAATACAACGCGTTTTGGAATATTCAAGTACATATTTAAAATCCAAGAAATTTTGGCTCTTGAAATTATGTGAGACCCATATCGGTGGGGGATCTACGCCCGCAGCCAAATTGGCATTATTGTTAACATGGATCTATATCTATAAGTTAATAAATAGACAAATAACTCTTAAATAATATTTACCTAGACTAATATTATAGAGAAAAGAACATATTTACTACTCATCTTTATAAAGGGTACACATTGTATCAAGTATGTAATTGTTTTTTTATGATTATTAACAGAGACGTTCAATAATGAGACATTGGTTGACTGGCTTCTATAATTAATGGAGTTATTTAAGCAATATAACAACGCCTATATGAGATCTCAAGTTGTAAACAAAATTTGAGAGGTAGAATTAAGATGGATTAAGAGGTCAATCACCGACATGGTGTGGACATGACAAGTCAAAACCTAAATTAAGTTAAACTGAAATTAAAATTAATTGAATGTTCTTATAATTAATTAATTGTTTTTTTTTGGTTGTTAAGACAATACAAATATGTATTATCATAAAGATAAATTTATGATTTTGCAATTCATGCTAAATTCTTATCTTTTATTATATCATTTCATCTTTTTGTTCTTATCTCTCTATCTTAATTGCATCATTTGCATCATATGATGAAATTACAATGCGTTGATAAAATTTAGTTTCATAAAAACTTTATTATGTCAATTATAATAAAAATAAGTTAAAGTAAGATAGAAACTGTGGTCAAGGGCAACTGATTTAGATTAATTGATCGACCAATAATTTATTTAATGAACATTTTGGTATATTTATATATGCAGTTGATTTAAAGCAATATTTTTTACATTGAAGCTTTTAAATCTCAATTTTTCTTCCAAATTAATACTTCTAAAAATAAGTATACAGATATGCTATACATAGTTATTTCAGATTTTTTTTAATTCAACGTTTCTTAAAATTAGACTTATTTTATGAACGATTGCCCAATTATTATTATTTATGTGCCAAACATACCGCGTCAAAGTTTCAAAAAAAAGTTTTGTTTGAAGAACAAACACTTGAAGTAATTTTGCTAAGGATTATTAAACTTTGCTTAATTTTATTTTTATTATCAATGATTCATTCAAGAATGACCTTCACCCTTAGCAATTTTGTTACAAGTGCTGAGTGATGACGGGTTATTGAAGTATGATGATAATAATATTATACGTAATTGATATGTTGAATAACTATTTTAGATATGATAAGATTACATTAATAAAACTTCTTGTGGGAAAAAAACAATGGAAATTTGTCAGATAAGTAGACAATTATTTAATTATCAGGAATTTCCATAATAGGTTGGCACGGTTTAAATTTAGTGCAATCATAGACAAAGAATTCATATATCAGACAATAAACATTGTGTATGAATTTTAGTTCATGAAGAATAAAACAAAGAGATTTAATTGTTCATTGATTCAATTAAGAATGTAATGATAAGTAAACTGATTAATTACATTGTCTTTATAGTTATTGTCAAATTCTTACATGATAAAGCTAAAGAATTCATTGCAAAAATTTAAGTTAGTAAATTAAAATTAGAATCCAATTAGTTTATTTAGCAAGAATGTGATGAGATAATTCAACAATTTTTCATAAACTCAATCGGACAATTACATTCCTGAAAATAACTCAGCTTGGAGTCAGTCAGATCAGTCATAATGTAATATCGGTTACTGACCGATTATATACTATTATTATTAATAAGAAAACATAATTACTTATGGACTACTTATATTATTGTAATTGTAATCATCGATTATGATAAAGCGTTGGCATAATTGCCAG
>JASKGN010005501.1:0-10337 GCA_030556245.1 Falagria sp. GC000072 | reverse complement strand
ATTTATCTAGTTTGTCCATAATAGCAAATATATATGAAGGTCACGCATAAACAATCGATAATTACTTATTGTTGAACGTTTTCACAATTTCTCGATTTGAATATTTAAATAAATTATCTGTTTATTGAAAACAATTTCCTTCTAAACAAATGACGTGGTTTAAACTTAACTTATTGATTATAATAAAAGTTGCAAACTACGTGATTCGTTTGACAGCTCTACAAATTTTGTTAATTGCAAATTTAATCGAGAATTATTTGCTATAATTTAGCAATATGTTGCAATGTGTTGTTAATACAATTAAGTCACGTGGCTACATATGATTTGCAATCATTAATGATCACCCTATATGAATATAATAAAATTGTGCCAAATAAAGTTAAATTTAACTTACATTTTGTTGTAACAGGTTCATAACTCCATCTCCAGTAAGACTCAAAGTTTTCCCTTGTGGTTTCACAATATTATATTTAAACTTGTATTTTTCCTGGATGATCTTGAAGAAATCGAATGCTGTACCATTCCCAACAATTTGACCGTTGTCCATGAAGGTTCCACTTAAAGGCATATTCTAAATTTGAATAAAAAACATCACCATCACCATCATTATTATTTTGTAAATATTATCAATAAAATTTTAAAATGTCTTACTTCCATTGTTGTAACAGTAAAAGTTTGCTGGGCCAATTCGGCAATTAAGTTTTGTTTTTCCAAAGCATAAGTATCTTTATCCAAGATTGGTACTATTGCAAAATTAATGATTAGTATCAAAATAAAATTCAAAATTAATTAAGTATTGTCTTACGTATTCTCCCATATTTATAATTTTCATCCCCAGGACACATATTGTTTATCATTAATGTAATATTTGTACACAAAGCAGCTAAGACTACATCAACCAACATTTTGAAATTTAATTAGTAACAATTTCACAATAAATTTGGTTTTTAAACCTAAATACTATCTCAAATAAAAGTGACAAACCGAAAACAACTACTTAAAAATTGATCCTTTATCCTTCTCTCTCTTTGTTTTTAAACAATTAATTTATTTCTTTTTTCTAATATAAGATTTGGTAGTGTAGTGATACTTTTGAGGCATTCTTATACCAAAAAAGCAAACATATCGACGTCTTGCATGGTCGCAGGACGAAGAATGTAGCTTGTTGATCAGTGACTCGTCGGTTTATAACTAATGCGTTTGGAAGCGTTAACAAGGACCAAGGACGCGAAGGTTACACGAAGGGTGTTAAAACATGGGTCACAACCATACACGTCATACTTTCCAACTAATACACCCTCAATTGCGTGCATTCAAGGAATGTACAATAAACAAATCGACAATTTTAACAAACACCATGAAGTGGCAAACAACTTCGATATTGTTATGACCGTACGCGGACATGACAACCCTTAAATGTTATTTTATCAATATTTTTCTCTTGTCTACGATTTTGTTTTTAATGGGTAAACTCTGAAATTGATTGAATTATAATATTTATTAAGTAGGGATTATTTTTTATGATAATTCTAGGAGAAGTTGGGTATAATTTATGCTAGAAGATTTAGTTGTTGGAATGTTATAAAATTGAAAGCCGAAGTTTTAGTTGTTAAAATGATTTGGATCTAAAATATCTTGTTGGAAGCCACGTGACCAAAATTTGTAACTAAATATTATGACACATGTCATTGGAAACGTTGTCTACCTTTTTTGGTCACGTGATTTCTATTTTGATTTGAAGACTCTAAAGTTAGATTATTTGTAATTAAAATATCCAATAGGAAAAGATTAAAGGTTTATCTATTTTAAGTTATTATAAATGTTAAATAAACAGGTGTTCAATATATTATAATGTTTTCCTCTTTAATTAAATTTAACACCATTAAAATTCTGGTAGAATATACTTTAGACTTTAAAAACTACAGAGTTTCGTAAAATCTTTATTTAAATTAGGTTGGAAGATAAAATTTACGAAAAACCAACAAGTAATTATGAAATATCCCGCTATTTATAATTTTATTTAATTGCTGAATGGTAACCGGTAAATTATCCTTCTTTTGTATGCTACCAGAGTTCGCATGTCCAACAAATTTTGTAACTTTCTACTTTATACCAGTGATACTTCAAAATACAGCAAAGAAATAAAATATTAATGTAACACAAAAGTCTAACAAATAATTAAGAAAATATACTTAAATTACATATTAAATTAATACAAAATTAATATCCAATCAATACTTAATTCTTAACATCTAAAAAATATATTTTCTAAAACAAAATTTAAATTTTTAAGAACCACTGTTTATGTTTTTAACATAACGAGCACCATCTACCATCGAATCGTCGAAACAAAACAATTGTCAACATGTGTCAGTGTCAATCATAATATATAAACATGCAAACGCGTATGTGTGTGTGTCGGTGTGTATGCATGCAGTTTGCCAGTACCGTATGAACGAGCAAGTATGTTTGTAAACTGGGCTCTCTAAAAAATAGTTTCAAATGGACGCGTGAACCGCGCCGCCGAATAATCTTCGCATCTATCGGCACCCATCATCGTGACCGCCGTCGTCTACCAGCAGTGCAGCGACAGGCGGAATGCGCCGTCCGCTGCAACTTGAATCGTGCGACTAGGTGGACAGGACATTAGTGAGAAAAAGGGGTTAGGTGTGCGAAGTAACAACACACTTGGTGCAGACGAACTCTCGGTGAAGTCTCCGAGCATCTGCCAGTCATCTTAACCGCAGCCGCCGGTCACGCTCGCCACAGGCGGGCGCGAGATGTGCGATGTTTGAATTCGCACAGGCGACAGGTTACGTTATACGTGAGTAGCAAGTGTCTTTAAGTGAACCAGAATTCGCGAATGACCTACAAATCTGCACGAACCTCCAAAGTTCGGCGATTGTTTTGTTTACATAGTGGATGTTTATGTGATATCAAACATCAGTTTGCAGTTGAATAAAAATGAAGCATTTTCTTGGACAGCAACAACAAAACAATGTTGTTGTGAGGTTAGGTTATTGATAAAAACAAATCATCAACAATTTATCTTATTGGATTGTTGAAAGATGTAATTTTTAATGAGAATTTAAATGAAATAAATTAAGGAATAAATGATTAATAAATTGAGTGTTTTTCTGTGTAGATTACCTGCACTATGCAGTTGGTTTCTGATTGTGTACATCGATACAGAAACTCTGGCTGAATGTTGAATCTGCGTGGTGGTAAATATGCAAAGCCTGGAAGCCGCATATGAGGAGGGTGAGGTGACACCTTCCATATGTGATTGTCTGTTCAAAATGGTCTGCACACATAATGTATGTATTAATAAAATATTTAAAATTTTCTTAATGGATCTTATAGGAATCTCTCATGCATGTGTTTGTTTATACAATAATATCAATTTAAATATTTTTAATAAGAAGCTATTACCAATTGGAATTCATTCAGTTTGAAAAAATTACATGTTTGAAATTTAAAATTAAAATCTCTTGTTTTAAAAATTTTATAGGTTAATGTCGATTTATTTTTTAGAAAAGCTTTAAAAAAGCGAAACTATCGTCACAACGCTCCTCCTTATCCTCTGTGCTGGACAATGTGCCAACATATAACGATTCACCACACTCATCGGCTTGCTCGACAACTATTACGACGCCTCAGAAACCTCAATTTTGTATACACACTAAATTACTGGAACTTTATCTAGAAGAGAGTGCCAAGGATCCCAATCAATTAAAAACTGTAAGTTTTCAATTGTCAATAATTTATCTTGTTACAATGAATGATTTTAGGGTTTAAAACGCAATACGCAGTTATTAGAGAAATTGGTTGCGAGAGAAAGACTGAATACGATAATTCTAAATTTATATCCAGGTAAATATCATACACTAATTTATAAAATGTTTATTACTAAATATACATTATTAAAATTGAATTTTTAGGTAATAAAGGTTACTCAATAACGTTCCCTACAAGTCCACTTAGCGACACATGTACAGAAGACACTGCCGAAATGATAGAGTCCAAAACATGGCCTTATGAAGACACAGAACTGCTAAGATACCTGGATTTGGAGGAACTGCCAGCGTTTATTGTCGATTTGTTAGAACCAGCACATAGTTTCCTATTTTACAGCGGTTGCATAGTGGCAAAAGTGCGCGATTATCGTCAGGCATTCCCAATGCTCAAATGTGATATACATCACGTCCTGCTACGACCCACAGCTCAGAGTATATTGGCTGATGTGCATAAAATCGCAGAAGAATGGAGTGCAGAAGATAAAGCCCAACTAGAAAGTCGTATATTATTAGCACATCATCCAACGTTATGCTTAGAATCAAGCACGTCACATTTGCTGTCGACGCGTACATCTCGTCTGCATCATAATCGCCACCTGCTGAACACACATCGGATACGACGTGCTGCTATGAAATACTCGCAAGTGACTGTGAATCGAAGAAAGAAACTTATGTCGCACACGTATCGACCTGGATTAGAATTATTCGAACATTTAACGAGAGTCCGAACGCGGCCTAAAAGTAGCGTATCGTTATTTGCAAAGTCAGCGCGGAGAGAAGAAGTGCGACCGATACCTGCACCTAGTTTAGAGACTGTTCCAATTGCACCACCAAGTGGCGATGTTAATATAACTGAATTCAAAGCGTATTCGCCAGCACGGGAGTTTCGGGAAAGTGGCGATGCTGCTGCTTTCCCTCAATTCATGGAAAATTGTCAACCGCAATTGGTGGAAGAATACGTGTTGGAAACTGACATGCATTCGAAAGAACCAGACAAACGACGTGTGTATCAAATGAAGCTTTCTATACTTCAAAGGCCGCTCAATGGGGAATACTTAGGGGAATTATATCTTGATCGGGATCATAAAAAAGGCGAACGGAATGGCGTTGCATCACGATTTAGTCTTGGCACAAGAGTGCAAGCCAATCGGTATATTCAACAATTTACGGAAATCTTCACTGAAAGTGGAAGGAAATCTGTGAGAGTGAATTATTGTTTTGCGCAGAATCATCCGCAGGTATATTTTGCAAATTTGCATTGTTTTTTTGCTATGTTTGTGTGTTGCTTTGACTATATTGTAAGTTATCTTTATATTAGGTGTGCTTTAAGGTACAGAACCAACCTACACCACAAGTTGCCGCCAATGTGCAAACACCTTCGACAGCGCAACCGAATTATTCTCTTTCGTATCAAACTCTACCACCTGGTGCTAATTCTGTGGTTAATGGAACAGTTAACTTGGTGCCTGCACAACAAACTTCTTCGGCTTCTGTACCACTTTTAGTATGTTTTTCTTATATGTAATGCGTTCAAGAATGTTCAATGCTCACGTGAATACGTCGCCATTGCTCATTTTTGAACTTTCAAAAATTTGGTATAAAATTTGTCTATTAATATGCTACATTTTTAGCAGGCACAATTGCAGACTAATAAACAAACTCAGGATGCCAATTCTGAACATGCGTTTAGTGTATTGGCAACGAAATTAATGAATTCAGTACAACAAATTCAAGCAGGTAATTACCAATTTAAATTAATTTTTTATAATTTTATTTAATTAAATTAGTTTTTTAAATTTTATTTAATTAAATTAATTTTTTTTAAATTTTATTTAATTAAATTAGTTTTTTAAATTTTATTTTATAAAATTAATTTTTTACAATTTATTTAATTCCTTTCTACATTTTTTTTAGCAAATGCAAAACAAGCCACACAAAAATCAACATGTAGTAACGCAGCAATAATAAACATATTGAATAGATCACCTGCAAGTAATATAAACAGTGATGCAAATGCGGCTGTAGTAAACGCAATAAATAATTCGCAGCTACTTGCAGCGCAACAACAACAACAAACGAAACTCGTCGGCCGTAAGATAACGGTGGCAAACATGCCTGCAAACGCGCGTGTTCTTAATGCTGCCAATGTGATATCCGTGAATAATAACCGCTCAATGGCGGATGGAACATTGCACGCGTCTCAACAACAAATTACCTTGACAACGGTAGCCGGCAGTAATTTCTTCACTACTGTGACGGTACCGAAACCAACAGCACGTAGTAATAACGATGGTGGTAAAGCTGCATTATCCGCATTATTAGTGGGCACTGCAGCTGCCGATCGGCCCGACATTTCCTCCGCGAATACAAATTCATTACTCCTGGAAAAACTAGCTGGCGTATCGTCCTCGTCAAATAAAAATCCAAGCAGTCCTAGTTTCATTCAAAGTCCGAAACAATACGTTGCGCAATCGCCGAAAATTTCGCCATTAGCTAGCCCACCATCTCAAACGCAAACTATTAATGTGCAAGGACTGAATTATACTACACTTCAGGGTTTACAAGGTGTGCAAGTACAACTGCCAGGATTCGCCCAACCGATGCGTGCTTTTCTTAATGTTACTTCGACTGGTGGTTTACAAGGACAAAGTCTTTTGGTTTCGGTACCAGTTACAACGACGGCGAACAATTCAGGTGGTGGTAGTTCTCAATGCGTTAACAATAATAACAGCAGTGTGGCGAATGCAATCAGCGTTGGGAATATGGGAACGTCAACTGTTGTTTTAGCAACCAATTCAGGAACTAGTAATTTAGGTAAGTTTTTTTGAAATTTTTCATACTTGTTTTAGATTGTGTGCTTGTGTTGTGCTGCATTTGCTATTCTTGTAACTAATTGCAATAAAACCACCGAACTAACAGCTCAATTAGTCACGACCGGAGTGAAGCGGGTAGGAACACAGGGCACAGTGCTCACTACAAACAATTCCCCGTTGCAACTCGTCACACCTATTCAAAGACCACGGATACAGCAAGCTCAACAACTGCAACAAGCACGTGTACAATTCCAACAGCAACAACTTCAGCAGGTTCAACGACAGACTCCTATCACCATTAAAATGGCTACCACTAGTGGGACAGTTGGAGCGCAAGCAGCAAGTCAGTTTTAATTCCTGATTCACTGCAAATTTTGTAGAAATTTTTTATTGTTACGGTGTGACTTTTGTTTTATTCTTATTAATAATGCATGTGGGTTTAATTTTTAAAACTTTTGTTTTGGAATTTATGGAAGGGGTAGTTTTATAAATTTGCAGCCTTATATGGACTAATATTAAATAATTTCTTTAAAACATGCATGAATCGCTTTATCTTCTATTTTTGTGGCTTTAAACAAATAGCAAATTGAAAAACAATCGTGATTTATTCTGTTATAAGTATTAATATTTATTTCTTCTACAGATGTAACGCAACAAGTCCAGAAACAATTTCAACATCAACAAGTACAACTTCAACTAAACCAACAGCAATTCCATCAGCAAACATCGCCACAACCACAACACATTCACCTCAACAAAATCGCGCGAAGATCTAGCCAAAATGTATCGGATCCTCCATAGAACATTGTGCTAAGTATTAGAGTCACTTAATTAATTAAGGTAAAGTAGTTTGCATCGGAAGAAATCACAAGAAACAAAGAATGCAACAAGCGAACTTGAAAAGTAGTGATTATATAAAAATGATGACAATTTTTAATAAGTTTAAATGATGATAATGATGATTGTCACCAGATGATTATATTAATTATGTAACACTAGTCTTAGACAGTTAATATTGTGTACACCAATTTTTTATTTTATTTTTCTCATTAGTTTGTTTTATTAATTAATTTATTATCACTGTTAATAGCAATATGTGTACATTTCTTCATTAATTCTTTAAATACAAACTGGAAAATTACAGGCGACAAACAAAAAAGGGCAAAAGACTGATAAACGTAGAACTACAAAATAGACACATAACAAAACAAAATAATAGAATTCTTATCAAAGTTCTTATACATACAAACTACGCCACTGTCACAATCATATAAAATTATGATCTCATTAATTTTATTAATTGCAAAAATGTTATTAATTAGATTCGTATTTATCTTTTATTAAACTGTTCACAATCATTTTGCACTCAACTGAACTGTTCCTAACAATTATTGAGTACATTCGATGATAAAAAAATTTTTTACAACTTATTATATTTTAATATGACGAAAGCTAAGTAATTTGTACCCCATTTCTTTTAAGACGACAAGTAATCAATTTTTATCATCAAATGTATTCGCTATTAATACAAATTGCATATGTAAGTGCAAAAAACGAATAATGCACTAAAAGACGTTCATATTTGTCTTGCTAGTGCCAAAACTATGGGCCTATGTTCCAACTTTTTTTATATTACTTCACAATGAACAAATCTTAACACTCGATGTGTTTTACAATGCCCTGTAAAGCCTAATTAGACAAAACTTATCAGATCACAAAGTGCATTCAATTCGTTTAGATCAACAAAACAAATTATCTAAATTACGTAGTAGATGATGTATTTTATTGAAATAGATAGGACCATGATATTTATTGTCGTACTTTATGAAGGATTTGCAAAATGTACATTTAAATCTAACTTTTCCATTATTATATCGATACGCTCTCAAAAGGGCTGGTTGAGATTCAAATAGGGGTATATAATTATACTATAAGAATGAACGATATTAAATTATGGTATTTGCAAAAAAAACACACAAATTAAGGTTGTATTTGTTGTTAGGTAGCAAAATTAATTAATTGACTTGTATATATTGTGGATATTTGTTTATGATTTCGTTTTAAACGGCCTGATGAATTGGAAAATGAAGTTTATATAGTTAAGTAGGATTTTTAAAAAATAGATTGGAGTTAACATTCACATTTTGAAAAATAATACACAATTGTAAAGTATTTTGTTCTATAATTAAGTAGTAAGTCGGAATTCATTTAGTAAATCTGTGAATGTTTTCTACAATCGCACAACTTAATTGATTTTGTAAAGTTACAAAAGTAGGCAACCCTACTGATAAGTGATACATAAAATTACAGATCAATATGAATGAAGTAAAAATTGTTATGATTTATTTAAGATCTCAATATATTTCATAAATTAAACATGTACGAGCAAAGAGGAATTGTCAATGTTAAGCCATTGAGTAAGAAACTCTAAAGAGGCGCAACTCAAATTCCAGGTGGAGTAGTAATTCCACGGATATATATAATACATTGGATATCTGACTGCTTATTGTTATGACATAAAATAATTATTAACAACACGGATGTATAGCGAAAAAGTGAAGCCAGTTTTGCCCACAACTATTCAACAACAAATATAACGACTGGTGGGCATAGCCTACTATGAAGAGAAACGCTTTCAAGTGTTCTAAAATTTGTACAAATTGTTATTCTTTACCGGCAATGGAATATCCCAAATTTTAAAAGAAGAACAATGATTACTTTGTGTGGCATTGAATAACAATTTTTTGAATAATATATTTAGTTAATCTACCATTCAAGGTAGTGGCAAAAGTGGCTTCACTATTTTATGTCAAAGCAATAGGCAGTCAGATATCCAGTGTATTATATAATTTCGTGGAATTAGTACGCCACCTGGAATTTGAGTTGCGCCTCTTTACAATTCCTTAATCAATGGTTAAACAGAATTAGGCCGTTTCAAGAAACAAACAACTTTTAATTAATTAAATATCTTAATTGAAATTAATTCTAGGTATACAAAGTAGGACATCTTGTAAAATGTAAATAACTGTTGTTTTCCTCCGCCCTTCCCAAATTAACATATATTTGTAACAAAGCTACTTCTTTTAAAGAAAAACTATTGTAAATATTAATTATTTTCGTATTTTTGTCGCCTTGGTCTAGTACATTATAATTTGTACGTACGTTATTTATTAAAAGTTTGTTTTGCTTTGGTCATTTTCCTTCCTTATTGTTAAATCATTGTGACAAAAACAAACTATGTAAAATATAAAGAATTTTGATGCTGTAAGTTATGAAAGAAGGGAAATTGTAAGATAATTATAACACATATATTATGTACATGTAAAAAGTATTCGGATTTTGGCTATTCTCATGTTGTTGTCTTTTGGTAATCAAGAGGAAAATAATAACGAAACAAATAATGCAATTCACGGTATTCATAAAACTATATATTAAGACAATTAAACGAACAACAACTTGATGCAAATTGTATATGTGTAAAATATTATCAAATTATTAACTGCAAATTGTTCATTTGTTGATTGTATTACGAAATGAACATACCTTAGTGTTATATATTTTTCTTTCAACAAATTTTAGACATTCATTATTAACATATACCTGTAAAAGTTCTTTAAAAATAGTTAATATTGTAAAGTTCTTTATGGGTATGATTAAACAACAGAATTTCTTTTAATTCAGACTCAATTCAATTGATATTTACATTGTAAAGATGTTCAAGAAGTCT
>JASKGN010005388.1:0-10724 GCA_030556245.1 Falagria sp. GC000072 | reverse complement strand
TTCACCGTTAATCATGTGGATGCGCCGGTCACAGTTTCGTGGAGGTAATTTTAAATAGTACGTCATGTATATTTTATAGCTTCAGGGATGTTTTCTTTAAGATAATTAAATTATAAACAAAATGTTAGATAATCCAATGGTATAATCTCATTATGCAAATGAGAATATTATCCTAGCTCGTAAATAATCATTTTTCACATTCCAATGGTTAAATTATAGATTACGGACGCGCCTGTCACTGAATTATCTTAGCTCTAGTTAATTGTGTAGACTGTAGTTTGTCCAGGTAATGTTAATAACATCAAATTAGTATATGTAACATCGAACCGCAAGTGGGGACATTTGCATTGCAAAAGATCTACAAGCTAAGCAGAGTAGTAGCCTATAGTTACACTGTTCGTAATGACTGAATGCCAATTATTGAATTAATTATACAGTTAACTATTATTCTTTGAAGGTGTTGTTGTTGTGTAACAGTGCTACTAATGTTTCTAATGCTAGACTAGACTAGATAGATGTAAGATATTTAGATACTTGGCACTCCTGAAGATTTTATTATTTATTACTTAATCATTGATTAAATTACCATCACCTGGATGACATTTCAATTGAAAATCTTATTAATTATTTCTCATTTATAATTAATTAATATTTATATGCAGTTTAAGAGATTTTATTTATTATCATGTACATTAATATTTGTTAATAGCAAGTTTTTTTAAATATTAATATCCAAACTTTTAATTTATTAAAATGGCAACTAAATGGCAAGCTTTGAATCTTTCCTAGCTTTTACAGTTAGATGTTTGCGCATCCGTGCATTGCATGAAGTTAGTTGTTAAAGCATATATAGTTTTGTACATGTAACATGTTATATGTACTGATTATGTTCATTGCACGAAGAAATTACCTAATGACAAAGTCACATCTGCCATTTCTCATAATAAACAAAGAAAAAAGCGTATTTGAGGAAAATACAAAGAAAATGGAGTTTTTTCATTTATGTAACACTCGAAGTTCAAGCCAAGTTAAAAGTTACTCAAGTTCATGAACAAAGTACTTAGAACAAGTAACCTTAAGT
Source organism: Falagria sp. GC000072 (assembly GCA_030556245.1). Taxonomy (NCBI): domain Eukaryota; kingdom Metazoa; phylum Arthropoda; class Insecta; order Coleoptera; family Staphylinidae; genus Falagria; species Falagria sp. GC000072. The sequence continues at coordinate 9,643 of JASKGN010005388.1, read as the reverse complement.
AACAACCAGTCGACAATTAAAATGATGCGAAAAAAGTAAATGGACAACACAACTAAATAAGAAAACATTGTAGAAATGTCATTAGCGGACCATAGCGGACGTTAACTATTCGCTTCTCTTCGTACATCTAGAAATGACGTTTTGTTGTCGAACATTTCCGTAATTCACGCTCACATAACAACGAATTTGTTGTTGGACGTAATGTACCTATCTTTTTAAAGGTAATGCTTTTTTCTTTCGTTTATACTGTGCGTATTTAATGCGAATTGCGTGTTTCCACTGATGATGTTCAACGTGATTGAACGAATAGAATGGAAGTGAGCAGAATGATGTAAGGCCTTGACCGTGACAATCTCTTCGTGAACAAACTATGGAGACGAATGATCCACAGCTTAGATAATAAATAAGTTGTACTTTTGACTTCGAACATATTGCATTGTATTGCAAATAATAATAGCATATTGAAAACAGGCAAAGACTCATAAGTTTTTTATTGCTGATTTAATCAAAGCGTATTTTGAAAGCTACAATAATAAACATCTTCATAAAGAAGAAGAATTTTCTTTAAGAAGAGTTTTTCAAAACTGCAAAAAACGAATATGACGCTCTTGCAATCTAAAATCAAAATTTTCATAAATAGAGTTTACTTCTTCATCTTTATAAGCAATTAAAGTAATTTCTTACAGTGACAAAAGTTGCAAGAGTTAATGGCGAATAGCCGCCAATAGTAAAGTAGATAGGACGGCGCATTCTTGTCATGGTGATGAGCATCGACTTTTTAAAAGATCTATCAGTTGAAAACCAGTCGCCTTCGTATAGCGCCAGAGGGATATCTTCGCTCTAATTAAGAAAATCGACAAATGTAAAGCGATATCCTTCTAAGGTTAGGATTTTCTTATAATACAAGATTCGGTTTCGTTCATATGTCAATTTGATTCTTAATGAATTGCTTCAGTTGGCATTATCCTTTATTGGAATTATTTGTGCATCATGAGAAAACCCAGTTGAGATTTCTGTATTTGGAACTTATTAAATGGAATTGGTTTGTTTTTGGTTTTTGTTTCAGTAATTAATTTAAGGACATGATATCTTGAATGGCTTGGCTTATGGCCATAAATGGTTAGGGAATTTCTTTCTTTAGTAATTATAATTGTGTTTTGATTTCTTATTTAAGAATACTTACCCTTACTGTGACTTTGTTACCAAAATAACAATATAAAGCAAATTGTAATTCAATTGCAATCATGTATACAATTTCCACAAAAACTCTTTGATCGTTAAATGGTATCTGAAAATATTTTTTTAAATTTAAATTTAAATTTTAAAATATTTATTTGATTATACTTCTGATATTGTGTATAGACTCGCACTAAAAATTACAAGAAATCCCATTACTTGTACCAAAATTATTTGTGAAAACATTTTTTCTAACTTTTCACAAATGCTAAAAACAAAAATTTTGTAAATTTTTTCATTTTAAATTTGTTCTAATTTTAATATTACACAAAAATAATTTGCAATGCCTTAATACTCTTAACCAATTCTTTATTTAATTCTTGATTGATAATATCAACATCCCAAAGGACTTCAACATATGGTGATAAACCAAACCGTCTTAAACAACGAGGACGAACCGTTCTAAATGCCCCTTGCAAAATTTTCAATTGGCAACTTGTGTAACTAATAATTCCAGCATATAAACTATCAAATCCTACAAAATAAAATTTTACAATTTTTTATTAATAAAACATAACTCCATACTCACCAACAACAAGAACACCATAAGAAAACACAGGATAACACTGAAACAAAACAGCCATTCCAAAATGAAACCTGGATTTTTTATGATCCCAAAATATATAACTATAATAAGGCAACTTTGCATCGAAAATCCTTTTGGTTTCATTATTGCCTATATCCACATAGACAAAATTTTTCTCATAATCAGTAAATAAGGTCAGAAAAGTATACAAACAAGCTGATAAACCCGTGAACGACGCGAAAATTAAAAATGCCCAGGTAAATCGATCCTTGACTTTTTTATCTTGTGCTATAATCTCGCTAGGTTGAAAATCTCCAATGGGTTCATATGCCATTGCATTTTTTCGCAAAGTATCAATGATTGATAAGATGTCTTTACGATAGTAAAACCACGTGAATACTTTCACCCCAGTGAAAAGATGCATTATTCCCATGCTTAAGTTTTTCATTAGGTCATTGCGATCTTTTGAGGATTCTGGCACAACGACAAATTCTAGAGTTGTAAAAAGAAATACGGCGTAGAATACATTAAATGTATTATAACAATAATAAAATAGTCGAATTTTCCATGGAGAATTTTGATTTGGAATCCAAATTCCACCGACTTTAAGGGCTTTAATGTTTATATCAAAGAAATCGTTATGGGACATGATGTAATAATTATGTTTCAAAGAATTTTGCTGTAGACAAGTTACATGTCTTTATAAAGCAGAAAAATATGTGATTTATTAGCAATTTGTATAAGACACAGAAATTATCTAAATTGATTTTTTAATAATTCAAGAACACCTAAGAGTTTAAGTGAAATGCAATTTATATTGAGAATGTGGTAATTTTTTATTTCAGAGTTAATAAATACTAATTTAAGTAATTATCAACTCAGGTTGGAATAGTATAAATGTTACCTCCATCTTTAAAAGAATCTTTACTATTTCAATTTCCTATGTACAGGATGCCATCTTGTCCAATATATATCCAATATGTCGTAACCTGAGTTTTTGGTAATTTTTTAGTGCTCATCTATTTATTTAAATTATTAAATTAATACATATCATGCAATCCATATTGTCACATTTCTATAATCTTTTAAACATTACATAATGTCTATCTATTATATATTTAGTTTAATAATAACATCACACACAGCACTACTAACCTATAACTATAAATGTTCTCAGAACAAATATTTAATGACAATGATACTAACATACATTAATTTATATATAGCATTTATAAATTTATATTAACTTATAAATAAATGGATAATTTTTTATGCTCTTTAAATGCTAACCGAAATAAAAATATAAATTAATAAAATATGATAACGCTGGGGTTGTAAATGTCAATTAACATTTGTTTCCATAAACAATACAAAACTTGCATAAAAGTTTCCCAATTGTAATAAAAGGACACTCGTCTGTTTCTCATCTGCTGTTGTTTTCCATACTGCATGGAAAACAGTGCAGTGCTAATCCATCATCTCATCTAGTCTGGTTTTGTACTATTTCTGTAAGTAATTTTTTAGTTTTTACTAAATATTAATCATGACGATAGTCAAAGCACTAAACATTCTCTTAATAAATATTTTGCGCCAATTTCCATAAGTATTTTCATATTCCCATGCCCTTAATATTTAATATAGTCATATATTCATATGATAACATAAAATCTACTTTAATAATAAGGTAGGTCTTACAATGCAAGTTATATATTATTGCATCTTTGCATATGGCATCTGAGGTTTGCTTATTGCAGTTGTTTGCATATTAAATGATACGATTTCCTTCTGTCACATATAAACTGTTATTATGTTATCTAAAATGCAAGTACATCTTGTTGGCAATAATAACTATACATTTATCTCATTGGGATACCTCCCCCTTTTTTATCATAAAGTAATCGTTGGAAAACGTCTCAGGACATGACAGTAAATGAAATCACTATCGCCAGTTCAGAAATCGTGACCCAGAAGAATCTCATTTTTGGGAGTTTCAAGAAGCAGGAAAGTAAGAATATTTGACATTCAACATTGACATTCTGAAATGCTATTTAATTGAATATATTCAACACAAGTGTGTTTGGCATTGCTCGATGAGCAGAGGCACACAGCACTAGAGTATAAGGTCAATGACTGTAAGTTACCTGGACACCGAGTTCCCTCCTGCTCGATTCCAAGTCGACATTATGCACGACCACGGCCACGACGACGACGACGGCCAACGCGAGAGTTGCGCACGTGAATTCGTAATAAACGAGCTTCAAGTTCATGCATGTCTTATGCATATCAAAGTTTCCTGCAAATGTTGTAATACCTAACTATGTATTTCTTCGCAGAGTTTTCCATAATCCTTTTTTAATTTTCCTCTTGCGAAATTTTGCAGTTTCCGAATATTTAAGGACCTCATTCAAATTTCGCATTTTGAATGAATCGTAAATAAAAACAAAGCAATTTCGAGTTAGAACTAAAAATCGTGCTTCCCATGCTTTTTTCTGCACATAACTTTTTCGTCTAGATCTTCCATAATAAACTTTTTGTTTGTTCGCGGTCTGTATTACTCGATTCGTAATCTTTCACGGTCGTCTCGCAAATTGCGTTTGCTTCGTTCGTTGGCCTTCCGTGTACATGATTATTTCTCTCTGTTCAATTCGGTTCCAGATCTTGTTCATTTTAATCCAACCAGCTTCTCAAACGTAAGCACGCGTTCATTAAGTTTGTTTACCAATTGAATTCGGCGGTCGGCGAAACTTTTCGCATCGCAACACGAGAATGAATTATGAGTTCAACGTCTTCCTTTGAGAATAACATTTTTTGTTTAATTACTTGCTAGTCAAAATCAGAAATAACTTGGATAGGATTATGATAATATGTTATGAGATTTGATATATTTAAATTATACATTTAATTAGGCACTAAATACCTAGGAATATTCTGTGGTAATGAGAGAGGAGTGGCGAAAAGTGAAACGAAAAAGCAGCAGCGAAACTGAAGAGATGTAAAGTAATGCGAACACGAAGCTTGAAGATTTCGTGTGGTCGTTACAGCAGCAACCAAAATAGTGAAACCAATTTTTAGTTTTTAACTACAGTTATTCCAAGAAGACGAGATGAAGATGAAGGAAAGAATAATATTGAGATGAGGATGAAGAGTTTACCTTAAGGATAAACTCACTTTAATTCCTTTGAAAGTTAAGTGTTTGATAATATTTGCACAAATATCATAAGTTTTAAGTAAATAGAAGCAACCACATGATTACCAAGTAGGAGGGAACCATCAAATTCATATACCGTTATTATTTAACGCATAATTGACGTAGAAATAAATTAACATTTTTTAAACTTGATTATTTTGAACTTAATAAATAAAATAATTAGAAATATGTATTACGTAATATTTTATGTTGGAAAATTTTGATTTTTACAAGTAAATTAATTTGACAGTTATGGCATTCCTAAAACTACAATAAGTATAGCAATAAACTTTAGGTAACTTTACGCAACTTTGCACAATTTTGAGCAAATTAACAAGAATATCAATTATTACCTTAATATACCATGTTTCACTAATAAACTTAAGGTATTTATTACTTTATGACACCTTAATCTCTATAGAAAACTTTTCACAAAAATTTTCAGAATTTTTTTTTATGTCTCAATTTGTATCTGCTTCGAAATAATTTATGGAATAAAAATTTGAATGGAAAACGATTCATCAAAATTTGATACACCAGGAAACTGCGATTGTGATCTATAAAACCAGCTTCAGTCCTCATAAATCGTGACCATATCAATAATTGTACCAAACAAAACTAAATCATTTCTGGGAAAAAGGTAAACCGATGAGGTCTACTTCAAAATTTCAGATTTCCTTTGATTTTTATATTGTGTAGCTTCTTCTCATTTTGGTTTCAGTTAGTAGGTGGTTTTACATTTGGATTTCTGAACCTTTCTGAGTTCAAGTGCCATTGTTCCTTTTCGCAACATTTTTCGCACACTCATCTTACTGATTCAGGTAGGCAATATTCATCCGGTCGGTATTCTCACCTTAATTTAGTTATTTCTGTTTTCTCATTCATTATATAATTAAATTTATTTTAACTATTAAAAACTTGAACTTTATTATTGATTAAAAACAGTAATAATTTTTTATTTAGTAATAGCTTGGAATAAGTTGAGATTAAAATGATGCATCATCATCATGATCGTTTAAAAAACAGAAACCTCATAAGTTGATATTTCTGTCGGATTTACCTGCCAGAAATGAGGTGTGCTCCCCCACATTTTCTTTCTTTGGGCTTAACAATACACTAATCTTCCTCCTTCATGCATAAATACTACAAAGTACTTCTACTTTTCAATTTTGTATATACTGAATGTCTCAAAATATATTTTGGAATTTTGTAGATATTAATACTTTATAAATATGTCCTCTTAGTATATGAAACACTTCCTATTACAATTTGCAGTTTATCTTTTGTTGAATCGTTTAAGCCACACTGCTGAATATCGGATTTAAAAGTTCATTTTAAAATCCGATGAGTTGCTTCTAGCGTGGGAATCGCAAATGAAACGTGTCGGTTTACCGCATATGTGGAATTAGTACATAAATATATTTCGGGTTTACAAAATTAAATTTATTGAAGATCATTTAATTTAATTTCGAAGATATTTTAATAAATTAGTTAAGAAACGGCATAAATTTTATATATTAAATCCGTTTTGAAACATTTATTATTGCATATTTTCTGTTTTTTTTAACAGCCCGGAAATATGTATTTTCATTTATGATGTAAATTAATTTATGCAATTTGTTAACATATATGCTAATATCGTTTCCTAATAAACTTACATTTGTTCATATGTAATTTTTATTTATGCAAATTATGATTTGTATTCATATAATTGTTATTAATTGATAGTTTAGATATAATTATTTATACAAAATGGGAATAAATTACTATGTATATTGATATATATAAAATACTTTGTTTTCACACATTTACTAAAAAATTTGCAATTTTGCACGCACATTTGTACCGTTATTCTGTCAACAGAAGAATACAAACAATTTGAGCAGGATAAATATGCAATTCTTTAAATTCAACTTAATATACATCTACATTCAACACTATAAAATATAAATAAATGTAACAATTCGAAATTGTTTACTTGCTCAGAATCAGATGTTACAACCTCAAATTGCTTGAAGAAGCAACCACAGAAATTCCTCATGTGGTTGAGTTACCTGAATTAAAACATAATAAGAATTAGAAAAAGAACAGTGGTGCACTTCTTCTCTATAGAAATGGCTAAAGTGATGAAATACATTTGAACTTGTAGATTTAGTTTTTCTTGTTGATGATGTGCAGGTAGAAGATTCCTACATAAAATAACATGATGGATACCAATGATTCATTTACCTATGTGAAAACATAATGAGCGTTTAATTAATTATCCTTTTATGAAGATAATAGAAATGTGAAATGTATTATGTATTTCTTTGGTGCGGCTTTGTCGAACTTGGAAATACATAAATATAACCAGAATGCATGGTTTAGGAAAGTCAAATCTTCTGTTCTTAAGAAAATGTAATTAATTATTTCTTTCTTTCATAATGAAAGAAGGAAAATAAAAGAGAATTTAAATTCTGTTTTATTTTGGAAGATTTTCATTTTAATAATAGTTAATTATAATTCATATATGATTTCAAAACCCCAAAAATACATATGTAATTTGTGCAATGTACTTTACAACATGATACAAATATTCATGAGTTATTGCAGTTTATGTTATTCAAAAATGCAATAATAAGGAAATAAAAAAATGCATTATTTATTTTTACAACTGTAATCGCATATATAAAAACTTGTCACACAAAATATTTAAGAGAAATAAAGTGAAGGTATTAAAGTAAACTTGACACAAACATTTTGCATAAACTTATAATTGTATTCCTTATTTTGCAAATTTTTATGTCAAACTAGGACTTTCCAATTACTGGTTGCAATAATAACAATTGGAATCCAACCATGAAGCTGTGGCTATATTTCATCTTCAATTGTCTTCTAGGTATTATAAACTAATTTTTATTTTATTATCAATTAATTAATACAAACCAATAATTATAGTTATGACTTATGCTGAGTCTGAAACACATCCTTGTAAACGCAAATGTGTTGCTGGAGACTCTAAAACTTGCAAATATCATTTTGTGCTGGAGACTTATTATAGCATGAGTCCTAAAGCTTGTTACAAATGTCCTGAAGTTAAAGAGGATTGTTATCGACAAGATTGCATTGTTGGAGGTGGAATTAAACGCAATATTATAACAGCAAATCGTCAATTTCCTGGTCCTGCAATTGAAGTAAGTTAAAATATTTTGAAAGAAGCACAGAAATTCATACATTGTTACAATTTAGGTATGTCAATTTGATACAATAGAAGTAACTGTGGAAAATGCAATAATGAATGACGAAAGTACAGCAATTCATTGGCATGGATTCCTGCAGAAGGGTACTCCTTATATGGATGGTGTCCCATATGTCACACAATGTCCCATTTTAGCTAACAGTAATTTTACTTATACAATTGTTGCTACCGAATCAGGAACTCATTTTTGGCATTCACATGAAAGTATGAGATAAATATTCAAAGTTGAAATTAAATACAAAATATTACATTTTTATAGAAATGCAACGAGGAGATGGCTTATATGGTTTTATTATTGTAAATGTTCCTGATGATCCACATAAAAATTTATATGATGAAGATTTAATAGAACATCAAATATCTATAATTGATTGGACTTTGCATACTAGAATAGATGCCTATGGTGATTTTATGCATGGAGGTGGTCTTCCTGCACCTGATGGTATCCTGATCAATGGTTTAGGATATATGAATTTAGAAAATATTGACACGCGATTACCAATTGCAAATTTAACAGTGGAGAAGGTAATTAGATTTATATTTCTTAATTTTTTGAGAATAAAATTAATTTCTATTTTATAGGGAAAGCGTTACAGATTACGTTTAGTAAATGCTGCATTTTTCGATTGTCCTTTCGTATTTAGTATAGATAATCACAATTTTACTGTGATTAGTAGTGATGGACATAATGTGAAACCACAACCAGGTATAATTATCAAAATTGTAGTAATAAAAATTATACCTTAATTTCTTATTTTATTTTATTTTTAGTAAGTTATTTTAATTTTTTTCCTGGTGAAAGAATGGATGTTATTTTATGTGCTGATCAAGATATTGACACTTACTGGATTCGAGTGAAAGGATTAGCAATGTGTGAAGCCAAAGGACTATTTCAAGTAGGCATCCTCACATATAAAAATTCTCTAAGAGAAATGCCAACAGCTGATTTTCCAACTTTCAATACTTCAATACCGTCAACAGGATTGGTACTCATTGTTTTTCATAATGTTTTAATTTATTGTTTAACTTACATTAATTTAAGTATTTTAATCCACTTCTGGGTAACGAAACAAATACATTATTGATAAATCAACTTGTACCTCTGGAAAAATTTGATGCAAGATTGAGAACATCAAATGTCGTCAGGAAATTTATGAAGATATCTTTTAATCCTGTGGAAAATCCTACATCTTATAGATATCCATATTATGGTTATCATCAAGGTGAGATATTTTATTGTAGAAGTTTTATTGAAGCAAATAACAAATAAATATGTTTGTTTTTAGTTGCTCCTGAGTTACAACTTGTTACTCCAATGATGAATGATATTGGGTACTTGGAACCACCACTACCACTTCTTCTAAATAGAAATGAATTTGGTCCTGATAGTTTCTGCAATAATGAAACAGCTTATGCAGAAAAGAATTGCACTGTTGAGTATTGTCATTGCACACAT
>JASKGN010005382.1:0-16453 GCA_030556245.1 Falagria sp. GC000072 | reverse complement strand
TATACCTGATAGCATGTTCATAATTCTTGCTTCGTTAAAGTATTTCTTCTGAAAGCGATAATCATAATAGCAAACAATTCGGTCTTTCATATTTTTAGGGAGTGTTTTATATGACATATATTTCCAAAGTTGCGACATTATTGAATGATATTTTACTTCGGATTCATTTAGTGAAATGAAGATTTGTATAAATAATACTAGAAATTCAAAATTAATTGTTAATGATTTACTAATGTTCTAGATTACTTACTCATTGCTATAGTACTAAAAATAAATCCAGACAATGATAAAACTACATATAGAAGAAATCCAAATGGGCGTGATGTATAATTTATAACAGGAAAATCATTATAACTTGATATTGCTAAAAAACATTTAAGAATATAATAGGTTTTAATACTAATTATTGTAAATGTATTATATACTTAATAATTGCGAAATCACTTTGTGTTGCATTTGAATATACATTGTAAGATAACCGTGAAGCAAAGTCATTTCATAGATGAACGTATTTATAACATAATCAGTTCTATCTGAATATAATAAGTCAAATTGCACCAGTCTAATATATATGCAAGTTGTCCAATGGATACACAAATGAAAAAGAATGCAATAACGAATTGTAATTCGACTGTAATAAAAATGGCGAATCTTCTCCGTCATATTATTCAAATATCTCAGAAATCTTCTTATTCTCCAAGGTTGCAAATATAAAAGTTGTGTAAGGTAATTAACTACAAGAAATCCAGGAAATATATACGTATACAATTTTAAGAACATCAAAGTAGTTAAAATGGCTATCAAATCCAAGTAAAATTCCAAAGATGACAAATAATTTCTAAAACAAACGATATGAAAATTTATAATTTGTACAAACTTATGATTGCAATAAAAAAACTGAAAACTTACAAAGCTATTGCTTTTGAGTCCAATGTTATGACTTTTTTCTTATAATCACAATGACCAGTGAAAAATGTCATTAGAACGTCTGCCATGTATAGCAAATCCGTAAAAATTGTTAAAAGTTCAACATTAAAATTAAACCCAATACGTATATGACTTCCATTGTCATCAAGAGGTCCATCCATAACATTAATTGGTATTATAAGTAATCCAATGTATAATAGAAATACATACAACGATTCCCAGTAAAACCTTCAAATTACATTTTGTTATACACTATTTATATATAATAAATTAATTAAATTATAAAAATAAATTATATTAATACATAAAGAGTGTTTTGTTTTTCTTCACCTAAATAAACTTAGTGGATGAATAACCCACTTTGTATTTTTCATCTTTTTATGTCGTAAACGCTCGGTCTCAATTGCAGCTAAACTGCGAAAATAAAATTTGGTAATTGGATTTTCTGTCGATATTGTGGTACTATTCTTCAAAATGCTCTTTAACTCATTATCGACTTCAAATAGTCTGCATTCTTCTTGATGTAAAGTACAAATATGATTACCACGTTCGTTAAAATATGATTTTCCTACATTTGTAGTCATTTTAATCTAGAATTATAGAACTATGTAAGTTGTTATAAAAGTTTATATTTGACAATTGAGCACAATTCAAATTGACGTACAGATTCTCATTTGTTTTCTGCGCATTCTCAATTGAAAATATTAAATTGTAGAATATTCAGAATTTTATAAACATAGTTAATAATTTCTTATGTATATATCAAATAGCTCGCTATAAACTAATATAATAATATTGATCTAAAATATTTAAATTTTGTGTAGTTTAAAATATGAATTGTTTTGTGTAGTTATAAGTTTGTTGGCAACCCAAATTACAATATTAAATCGTTTGAAGCAGTTTGGATTTAAAACTAATCTCTTTGAAACGCTCAAAAATATGATTTAAAATTTAGAAAAAAATATACCAACGACAAAAATTATTAATAACGTACATGTAATTAGTTAAATTAAAAATTTTAATAAAATGCATTCAAAAAACAACTTAGCAACATATTATTTCTTCTGGAAAACCAAGAACAACGTTACGGTCGGTAGTGGTAACACACCAAATACGTTAAAGATCCCACCACAGAAGCTTTGGCCTTTAGCAATCGAATTAAACACCTTGTACACTGTAGTCGTGTAGTGTTAGCATTATTAGTGCTAGCTTACATAGGAAAAATAATTCATACTTGCTATCAAGAGGGAAACAATTATTTACTTATTTAATTAAGCTATGTTAAAAGACAAAGCTGCCAACTGGAGGACCAATAAACCCTAAATACTATAACGTAAGTACAATATTTTCATGAAAACTTTTATCAGCTTATATTTTACATTTACACTTACTTTTGTAAACAAGAATGGCTTAGCACTTTTACATGGCAATAACCTTTCACTTGTAATTCGTAAACACATTTTATTTTTATGCATAAAAATGAAATCGAGACAAGAATCGACGATTCATCGCAACCTCCATGCAGTATGTCTCATTTTAAAATTCACTACATTTTAGGTCAAGAGGTGATAAAGAAAAGAGTGCTTGCAAGATGACTCTTAGTGTTGATACTCAAATAAGCTACATGCTACAGTGGTTCAATGAATGGAGTGAACTCCAACGATCTGATTTTCTTCCAATTGTAATTGAACATTATGCTAACAAAGCATATGTTAATGGGATTGTTAATAACATTGCAAATGTTAATTTTCAAGATAAGCCAATGTCACTGTTTCAATGTCGTGTAAGTTTTAAACTAGTTTCTAGTAACCTGTTTTGTTAAATTTTTTAATGGAGTAATTAATAATTATATTTGAGTAAAATATTTATTTTTTTAGGTGAAACTTTTTAAGGAATGGATACCACAATGGGGAGTTGAAACAAAAGCTGATTTCTTACGAAGAATAGGTGAAATTGATCCAGATTTTGGCAGTAAATTGAATGCTGAAGTGCAGAATGGAGTACCACATTCAGAAACGAATGGTATTGCAAGTGAAGAAGTTTTAGAAGATTAGATTTTAATGCTCAGTGTGCATTATGCCCAAATTTTAGGCTATGTAAACATAAGTTTAAGGAATCCTTTTTATTTTTTATATACTACTCAAATATATTCTTGATTTAAGTAAAAATCTTGAAGGAATGGAATAATAATGGTTAATATTGTGGTATTATTAAATTGTGATAATCAAAATTTATTGGGATTAATCATGGCAGCCATTAAGTGAATTTATGTAACTTATTGCATATAAGATATTGTTTAATTAAACTTTGTTAACATTTATTTACTAAAATATATTTAAACATGAGAATTAAATTATAAAAAGTATTATTCTTTGATTATAGCCACTTTAACTAGATTCTTTTGTTTTATAATATGTTTTTTACTTCTTGAGCATAACAAGTAACAGTCAATATATTAAAATAATTATATATAAATTTAAAACACTTAAATAATAATGCTAATTTAATCTTTGGAATGACTATGAACTTGTAAAAGTTTCTGGCATAATTTTTTAATATCTTGCTTATTAATAAGTTCAGCTTCTCTTAAAATCCGTCTTATATCACCAAATCGATTATATTTTGCAGCTAATAAATAAGCGCTTTTCAATTGTTTTGTTTCTATGTAAATTGAGATTTTAGTAGCGCGATCTGTAATTAGTTTAATAAGGACTTCTAATTGTGAAGTCGGCACATCGTTTCTATTCAAAGTGCGTACCGCAAGTGTTAACATTTCATCACAGATGCTAGTGATTGCTGGTTCATTACTGCCTTTACTACGTATGCAATTTACCAATTCAGCTATTTCATTATACCGATCTTCTCTGGCTAATTGCCTTCCAGCTTGACAATATACCTTCAATGCTTTGAGCTTGTAATCTTGGATTATACTACAAAAGAGAAAATTAATTAAAGTGTATACCAATTTTACTAAGATGTTATTCACCTAAGAGCTAGATCGTATCCATCTTGAATTTTATCACCACATATAATTAACATCACAGCCAATTGCACCTTTTCATTTTGGGAGTCAAACAAAGTAGGCAATTGTTTAGGTACAACGATTTTATTATTGGATTCTCCCTCAATGTTGGGCGTGATATGCGGTAAAAGTTGTAAAAGCTGATAATCACTTTTTTCACACCGTGCTAAAAACTTCGTTATTTGCTTTTGCCGCTTGATTGTTCGAATATGTTGATCAATGATTTTCGAATCCATTTTCATCACTAAAGATGGATTTGATAATGCTGGCTTCTCTTCAAAGCTGCTATCACTCGTTATTGTACTCGCCACGGCATTAACTTCAACCCATTGTTGTTGTTCTAATTCTTGAATTAAATGGGCTTCTGCTTTCTCCAAGAAGTGAATATTTGCTGCAAGTGCTTGGTATGAAGTGGCAACATCTTTATAGAAACGTATACAAGTCATAGAAGCACGAACATAATCAACCATAAACTGCTGTAATTGATATAAAGAATTTAATAATCCTTGTTTTTCCAAGTGTCGACAAATCCCTCTCAAATAATCCTATAAGAAATAAAATATTTAATAAATTTAGATTAATTTTAAAAGAATTGATTTTGATATACCTTCCAAATTTCTAAAGTTGAATCAATGCGGGACATTCCCTTTTGTAAATTATTAATTTTACCATCTCGCAAACATATTATATAAACTTCAATAAATATCTCTATACTAACATTATTATCAAACATGTAAATTAAAGTCTCTTTAAAACAATTATGCTTAAGATAAAATTGCAGCAATCCCAAATGGCTACCATATTTTTTGAGATAATATAAACATTCTTGAAAATAAACCGGATCTAAATTACATCCCTTGTAATCATTTTTGCTTTCTATATTGCCATTAGCGATAGCTTTCAAATGTTTTAATTTAGCTTTAATTAGAACCGCATTGGAATTATCTTTATGATTCGATTTATGATTGGGATTATTATAGTTCGTAAAACTAATTGTTTTGCTTTCAAGAATTTCGATAATTTGTTCTAATATTGCTGGATTTTTTGGCGGTTTGCTTTCAGAAGGTACTGAAATTCTGGAATATTTTGAGCGTATACTACTACCGTCAATATTTGAATCTTCGTCTACGCTAAGACTTAGGGAATCATAATGCCCTGATTTATCAAAGCAACGTTGAAACTTTTCACGTGCCATTTGCAAACAACCAGCTTTCAAACAGCTCTTCCCCCAAGAAGCAAAAACACCCGCATTTTCTAACCCAGCTTTTGTGGATACGTCTAATGCGAAATGCCATTGCTCTTGCATTAATAATTTGTCGCGCAATTTGCGAAGGATAATTGCGTCGACGTATGGAGCTCCTGATGAAGATGGGGGTAATAGATTGAGACAACCGCGTTCAGCAAGTAATGCAAATAAATCAGCTTGCGATAATATTCGATCTGCTTGTGATGATCCCCATGGTAACTGACATTCTGAAGAAATCATTTTTGCAGCAATAGCCAATGATCTAGCAAAAATTCAAAAATATTTAATATTCTATGTATAATCTAAATAATATCTTTTACTTACTTTAACATTTTAATTACAAGCATATAGTCAACTTCTTGTGGGGCATTTTGTCCTGGTGGTTGGAGAAGTTTTAACATAGCATCACATTGGTCCAAAAGAAATCTAAATAAAATCACAAAATAAACAAATTTAAAAACAACTATTTAAGATTTTAATTACTTACTTGGGATAAGCATAAGTTTTCGTGTGATATTTCATAATAGATAAACAAAGAGAAACGCTAGGAGCATGTTCATACGAAAACTCCTGTTTCACAATGGTGTTATGTTCATTACAATCGGATAAAAACCAATAATCATAAACTACTGATTTATTCGAAGTGCTGTCGCTTTTAGTGTCGTATTTAGATTGATCAAAACAATCCAGACAAACTCTTACAAGTATATCTCCATAGGTTGGCACCTGCAATAATTTATCATTGCAATAAAGACAAGACAAAGAAAAGCCTCCTTACCAGAATCCGTTTCGTGGAACAATTGAAACAAATTACACGCCCGCATCGTCTACAATGATGCCTCCGATTAAACATTGAGAACGTCGTATTTTGACAACACATACATTCCAATACTTGATCATTAGGAATCCACTCGCTTTTACTTGGTACTACCTCCGGCATTACGAAATGCTTCCGATCTGGGCCATAAATAGAATCTAAGCTCTCCATCAATTTACCTTCTGATCCTTTAAGCAAACTGGGATGAGGTTCAAGGATAATTCGTATATCTAAACTTTTCTCGGCGTATTTACGTAAAATTTCGTCTATGCCTTCTAAAGATATGACATTTTCATTGAATTCGCAGTTTTCCACATCGTTACGAATACTTTCCAAAATTACTCCTAGTTTATCCAATTTGGTATTCATAACAAGCATTTCTATTATTACTAAAGGTGTATTTATGAGACACCAAAGTTGTTCGCGGTCTTGGACTTGAAAATGATTTAGAATTTTTGAACTTATTCGAACATTTTTCAACCAATTTTCGTCACCATAACCACTTTGTTCTAAATATTCGATAATAAATTGTAGCTGATTCAGATTTCTGACGATTTCCACAAGTTCCAAACACATTCTTATTGGATTTTCTAAGTTGTTTAAAAGAAGTTTAATATTGTTTAAATTTTCACCGCAAGTGAATAATGAAGCGATGTAAGATGTTGGAATATGTGATAAAAGTGATTCTGCGTTGTAAAACTTTTGAAAGGTGAGAAGTAATGATGCCTATAAATAACAAAGTGTAAATAAATAAATTTTAAAAGTTTAAGTTAAAACTTACTTTTGGAATATTTAATAATTTGGAATATACTTCGCTAGGATTTATTAAAGATAGTTTATGTACTTCAAACCAACTTTCTAAATTAAATAAATCTTTAATATCTTCGCAGAATTGAATCTTTTCAGACCACTTTAGAAGTTCCAGATTATGTTCACCTTTTAATAATGATATACAAAACTCGCCAGGCCAATTAATAAAATGCTCTAGAATAAGTTTCCATCTAAATTCGTCATTTTTTACATACTTTATATACATATAACTATTATCGTGAAATGTATCGCTAATCAAATTAACTAATACTCTATCTCTTAAATCATCAAGTTCGGCACACATCTTTGATTCTGGTAAACTATCAATGAGCAAAAGAACATTCATCCATTTACTCTTTAATTTTTCTTCAGAAATTTCCTCTGCTGCTTCTACAGCTGGTTCAGTAGTAGTTTTCTCACTTTCAAAAATTATTTTCTTCAAATACTCAATGCAGTGATCATAATAATCTTGATGTAATGCCGTTATGATTTTATTGTTATCATAAAAAATTTTCAAATTATTAACTTCTGAAGTATTCACATATTGTGAAAAATATTTTGTTCGTGTTTCATTTACATCCATTTGCGCTAAACCATAAATTTCATTAATAATAAATGCCAATAACCAATTACGTTTCGCAATATAAGTAAATACTACTTTTGTTGGTTCCTGAATTAGTTTCGGTTCAATATTAAATGTACAAAGATTGTCTAAACTAATTTTTGAATCATTGCCATTAGTTACATCAATATGTGAAGCATTATTACTTGCGGAAATTTTTACATTATTGTTATTTAAAGCAATCTTTGGAAAACAATTTGTTGCAGTGGTATATAATAAATCACTTTTTAATTTGACAAAAAGATGTTCAAAATCTCGAGGATCTAAGTTTCTTTCAAAAATAAGATTTCCAATCCAGTCTGATCTACTTCTATCGAGTATCTTAAAGTAAGAAATAAAATTACCACGAGTAATTAAATCAGTATTATTTCCCTCGGTATTAAATACTCGTAAAAACAATTTCAGATAGTTGAATAATCTGTGAAAGTAATTAATTTCTTTTACGTCTTTAATGCCTGCCATTTGTTTAAGTTCGGCATACGACTTATACACCAAGTGAGCATGATTCTCAACTGGTGTATTTAATTGGCAATAAAAATCCTTTATTGTTTTGTCGAGATCATTATAAAACTGCAACTTTGTATTATGCGCATCGACATTGAGATCGTATTTTGGAGAATTGAGTATTTCCTTGAGATTGCAATTATTTATACTGTTTATTAATACTGTAAGTTTATCTTTGAATTCGGTCGAAAATTCCATACATTCTAAAACGTCTTTGGTATTATCGTGACTCATTGTTGCAATAAATGCCATATCAATTAGATCATTCTGATTAAGATTCGTTTTGTGTTTTTCAAGAAATTCGTTTAATATGCGTGCTGGTTTTCTATCAAGAGTTTGCGGTGAGCTGATATTTTGAGCTTTGGTCATTTCTTTTTGGAGTTTCTGCAGTTTGAACGCTTGTTGCAATGACGTACGCAAATCAAGTAATTTTTCTGTGTGTAATATTTCCTGGGCAAGTTGAGTATTCTCTAAACTGAATATCTGAAACAGAAATCAAGCGTGTTTAGGAACAACAAAATGACATGTGTAGAAATAAATAATTGCGTCAATTATGTATAAGAATCAATCCGTAATTTGGATCATTTTTATTTTAAGATGTTTTGTTTATGTGAACAGTGTAGTGCCACCAGAATACTTTATCAATTTAGATGTAACTGAAAGCTTTATTATATCAGATATTTTCGATTCAGATGATGCCAACGATTTCAATATTGACGATCTTGAAATGATTAAAGAACCTTATGAGGAAATATTAAAACCCGAAGATGAAGACAAGTTTTTTATGTTACAAAACATTGCAAAACGAAAACATCGCGAAGCTATTGAGAGTGGGACCAAGACAACTACATCCAGTACATTGATTTTGACAAAAATTCCGGAATATCATTATGAAATGGATGATGAACCAGCTTATGCAATGTTTATCGAAGAATCAGCCATTTCAAATGTAAAAAAACTAATTTCGTCTTCTTACTATTATGTTGACAAATTTATTTGTAGGTAAAGAAAAAAGAAACCAATAATAAAACGAGATCAACTAACAATAAAAGGGAAGAAGAATATAACTACTTAGCTTTAAAAAATGAATTTGATCTGAATACACAAAAAGAAAAGAGATCGAAAGAGGTTTTTAAATATGAAGATGTAACTGAAAAAGAAGGATTAAAGGATGCAGCAAAAAACATAATTAAATTTAAACCGCCCATAAATTGCACCAAGGAAGAAATGAAAGGAATTGGTATTAATGCAGCCCGTTGTTTCTATCGTGATATGAAAACTGCAAAAAAGAAAACTGCTAAAGAACAAAAAATCTTGTTTGTAAGATTACTAAAAATGATTTTCATTTGGCTCTGTGTCTACTTAATTATTGCAATACCATGTTGGTGTACAAGAGGTTGGTGTTGTTGCTGCTGTAGATGTAAATTTTGCAAACCGAGAAAAACAATCAATGAAACAATAAAATTCCTGGCGGATAATCCTGTTGGAGTGTTACATGTTGATGGGAAAAAGGTAACTTATCAACCTACAGAATATGAAGATTATGCACAACGCCGATTGGAAAAAGTCATTATGAAACTTTAATTTTATTTATATTAATAATGCGAATCATATACCTGTATGACTTGATGTGCTTTATCAAATCGTCCTTTTTTTAAGCTGGTCTGAATCAATGTTTCTGAATCAGCGAGCATATGACTCATATTAAACGAGTCCAAATCGTCAAGCATTTCTAACCGCCATAAAGCTTCCTTTACATGTCTGTTTAAAAGTTGCAATTGACTGTATTCATTTGTTCTTATAGGGATTTTCGAATTCAATTCGTCAAGACAAGGTCTCAGGAAATACAATAATAATCTGAGTTCCTTATCAGTATGGATAAAACTATCATTGCAATGATTATGATCATTGTTAGTTATAAAATGTTTCTCTTTAAGAAAGCACAATGTAAATACATCCTCCAGAATTTGCAAAGTTAATTTTGGGTTTAAACTTTCCAAAGTGTCCCTTGCATCGTTGACATAAACCATAATATTGGATTGGTTACCATTCCCATTTGCATTGTCTTCTGTTCCGATACGTTTGCAATCGCGCAACGACTTAATTATATTTGCGAGAATCAAATAACAATTGAATTCGTCAATGTCCCTTGATATAGTGTCCGATTCTTGATTAAATTCAAAGCGTTGCGCCTCGAATTTCAACTTTGATAAGACCTCTTCCCACTTATCAATATCTTCCAGTGGCAAGTATTCAGAAAACAAAGCTAGTAATTTGCTTTTGTTTACCAAATGAAACAAATGCGTCGCACTTAATTTAAGACAAATTGCGTTCCCGTTTTGTTTACAATAAGAAAGTACATTTAAAATATATTTGATTTCATTTATGTAAACACAAATAAATTCGTCATGGACATTTTTAATATCAATATCGTTCAATAATCGCTGAACTACTTCAATATCTATCACATTTTCATTAGTCAACTTGATAATTTCGAATATTTTAATATCGTTTTGTAAATTAGCTTCAAAACATTTAAGTAAAGTTCGAGTTTTTGCATTGTGGGATGATTCGCGTAAAATTGATTCGAACCAATTTTTGCCTTGATAATAACATTGGACAAACAAAGACATTCCATTGTGCAATTGCAACGGCTGATTAATTTCATAGTCCACTAATTGTGATAAAATTTTGTGGTCTGTGTTACCAAGAAGACTGAGAAACAATATATCTTTACGTATGCTTCCTTCCTTAAATAATTTATATAATTTGGGTATCAGAGTTGCTTTGAAATCTTGTAACTCTTCATCACTTAGTTTAGCGTTTGTAAAATAAAAATAAATATCTTGAAATTGATGCTCATCGAGATTATAGTTAGTTATTATTTCGTTTAGTTTATTCATCTTGTAATTAAATTCACAGTTGCACTATAACAATAACATGATGCACGAACACTGAATCTGTGGGTAGACTGCACATTAATGAATAAACGAATGCGTAATACGGAAATATATGCAGTGCTTAGTTATCTTATCATTAACTGGTACGAGCATGGTTTATGTTTACAATATTTGTAAGACTTAACTGACATGATTACTACAATGGAATTAAACGTGCGAGTCAGCTGATTCATGACATTTGCTAATATAGGCAACTTATAGTACGCTGTTGTAATTTGAGTTCAGTAATACCAATCGCGTGCAAATAACTTATTAGTTCCATGGCCGATTGTTTATGCCCAGTTTCTCCACCGCATCTTAAGATCATCTTACTAAGATGTCAGATTTTTGGTGTCAAGACGGTCAATTATGACACAAATATGTCACTCGCAATAATCAATTATATTTAAAATAACAATCGTTGCCAACGATTCACATATTTCTAATACCATCTTAATGTAAAATAAGATGATCTTAAGATGCGGTGGAGAAACTGGACATTAGTGATTTTAATATTTATGAATCTTTTGATTGAATGATTTTAAAATTTGTGTTGAAAAATTTAAATTTTAAATAAATATAATGCAACATTAACTAATAAGTAAGATACAAGAAAATGTTAAAACTTTTTATTTTTGTACTCGCTATTTTACTCAACTATTTTTTAAAATTATTTTATGACGTGGTTCACTTGTGTATTTTTCAGAAGTTGGAATAATTTAACATATTACTAAATATCTTAAATCAAACCTCAAAGTAACTTCCCACAAGTTCCTATTTCGGTATTTCATATTATTTTGACAAAAAAATTATAAATGTAACATAATGTTTTTTTTTTAATTTAAATACATTTTACCATATATACAGTCAATACAGTTATTAATATTGAATGGAAATTTCTGTAACAATGTGTTATAACAAATAAAAACAGTTACATTTATTACAATCAGATTTTAATTGAAAATAATTTACTATCCATCCAAACTATAATTTTACAATTTTTTTTCGTATATTATTGCAACTATAACTAATTTTTAAATTTTCTAACATCACAGAGAACATTTATATAAATAAACTACAAAAAATCAATACATACATTTAAGTTATCACATATATGTACTATACATATGGAATGGCTCAGAAAGCATTAAAATGCCTTACGTATTGATATCACAATAAAAATAATTCACCAATACAATACATATGAGTGTATTCAGTATATGTACATATTGATTAACTCCACTTTTTTTGAATCTATAATCTGTCCTGAATGATAAGATTAACCTCGACTTCTTACTTTGTTTAGTTAATCGTTATATGTACTGAACCGCTCATATAACACATAGAAAAAGACATTATTTATATACAACAATAAAAGTAATATGATCACCCAGACCTTTATAAATTTTCAGTAGAAGTATGTAACGTGTGCCTACAATCATCGACATCCATCCTGCTCAATTGCTTCATGGAAAAGTCATGTCCTCGGTTAAAGTTTTCACGTTCAGTTGACCTTGATCTAGCGCCATTTTTACAATTATGTCTTAACATAGGCACTTCAACACTAACAACAGTCGTTAACACCGATCCGCGATGATTATTTGTGTTGCAACCACTAGTGGTTTTAAGAGTGTCACCCGTGCTTCGTTTATATTGTCCTCCAGCACCATAAGGTAAAGGTTTTCCTCCAATAGCACCCTTGTGTCTTTCTGCCCGATCCTTACATAAGCCATATCGGCCCATAAGAATAAAGAAATCTCGCCGATACTGCTGAGTGAGAAGAGCATATAAGCAAGGATTCGCGCATGAATTTAAAGGATAAAAGAAAACCAGAAGGATTTTCGTGTGCGTGACAGTAATTAGCGGATGTCCTAATAGAGCTGTCATGCCAAAGAAAGCAATCGGAGCCCAGCAAGCGAAATCAGTGAAGACTAGTAACGCCATCCGTTTTGCCACAGTAAGATCCGACCGGACGGAAGTGACGGAGCAGGTGTTACCGCCTTCGCGGATCGACCTGTACATGCTTCCATAGCAAACGCAGATCAAGGCGAATGCTATCGCATTGAATGCTAGCAGTGTAGAAAGGTAGATTGCGTCTGCTTTACCCTTGCTTTCTAGTGGTAAGCAGATGCTCGTCTTGGAGTAGCTGCTGATGCCGATTAGTGGTAACGACGCCATGCAAATGGCGCACAACCAACCTGCTAACATTACACGCACGGCGGTGCGTAATTTCAACCTCTTGTTAAGATGAATCGCCCAGGTTATCGTGTACCATCTCTCTGTCGTTATCACAGCGAGCGTGTATACCGAAAGGACGTTGCCGAAGATGGTTAGGAAACCTGCTACCCTACATCCATCACCTAAGTAATCAGATTAAATAAGACATTCATTTCTCATGTTACACATTAATTTAATAAGCTTGTTATTAACGAAACTTTAAAAAAATTATGGATAGAATGTGTTTCTTTTTGAGTTACTTAATGTAATGGGTTAAGTTAGAAATACAATACCTTCCTGCCAATCGATAGCATAATTGAAGTAAGTTCCAATCGAACATGCATCGACAACAGCAATCAACAATAGATGGATGCCTATACAAAGATCGGCAGCTGCTAAATTGCACATAAGAAACTTGGAAACTGTGAGGCGAAAATGCGACGTCGCTATGACAATAACAACGAAGAGGTTGCCAATGATCGCCGAAAGCGATATGAACCACACGGGAATTCTCAACCCCCAGTTTCCCATTAGGTCCTCACAAGGATTGAATGCATCTGGTGCTGGGTAACACTTCACCTAAAATCATTAATTAATCACCGTTCCAATCGCACTATTATACGCAACATCTATACAACCGCTACTAGTATTGAACAGTAAATGGTTGTTGTTAGGGACGCATTGCCTCAAACCTAAAGTCTAATTTGATTAAGGCAATGCCAATACACGTAAATTTAATGGTAATAATATACAGGTAGCAAAAGAGTAAGTTTGTATTAATATTTACCTCATGATAATTGCGATATATCTCGCCACACATTGCCGTCGTCACAGGAAACTCGTTCCTAAGATCGAGAGTCCCATTGTGAAAAACCTCCTCGTCGTCGTTCCATACATCTTCATCAATTGGAGAAAACGGTTGCCCTAGGTGAAGGTTAGATGCATTTAACGGCAACAGTTTCAATAATTCCTTTAATGTCGGGTTGCTACTGGATCCATGTAGGACATAAGTATTCGAAGAATTTTTCCCGGAGCAAGTAGATTGCATGCGCTTGATGAAACGCTGATGTTGCTCGAATTCCCTCGGGTTATGCGTATGCGGAAACTTGAAGGCGCAACAATGATATGGATAGGTCAGCCATGCTTCTTTAATGTACTGCGGAATAAATAACAAAGGGTGAGTACATGTTCGGTTTGCAATTGGCGAAATAAAAGCATATCTAAAATTCTTGGAAGTTACTTTAGTATTTTCTTTATTTGTACATTATAATTGGGTTGAGTTTTATTTTATTAGTTTTTATTTTATTTTTACGTTTCATGGTTTATCAGTAAAGTAGGTATTGGAATCAATAAATTTTGTATTGTGATTTTCATCAATAAATTTTTATGCGAATTTACCTTGTTATAAAAATTACTACTCATACAAATTTAATGAATAAAAAATTTATTTTCCGACCAGTTCATAGAAACTCGATCATTTCATTATAATAGTATGCTTAGCAAGTTTAACTTATTACAAATCTGCATAAATTGTAAGCTTTGAATTTAGTTGCTCCACCGCATCTGATAGTATTAGATATGCAGAAAGTAAATGCCATATTTAGTCGCCTGAGATTAACTGTTGTATTTTTCATCTAGCCACCTTTGTTGTACAAATTTAAGATATATATTTTAATTAAAATTAAATTTAGATTTTCTTCAAACCTAACCTACATAGATCGATAGTATTATATTTATAAAATGTGAAAACTGCAACTTAAAAAAGATTTATTTAAGTTATGAGGAGTTTGGAAATATTACTAGAAATTCTTTTTGGTTTGCTCGTACGAACCAATGACGTAACAAGCCATGCCCCGACATAACAATGCATGAGCTGACAGACGTTAATAACACATTCTTTAAATTAAAACATTTTTTGTATTATACATATATATTTTTTCCGCCGATACACGTGTGTAAACGACTTTTTAAATTGTTTTGAAATAATTATTAAAAATTATTTTTGTTAATACAATATCATATGTATCATACATGATAATAAAAATGTTACGTACGTTTATAACGTGGTTTAAAAATAATAATTAAAAATATTAAAATATTTTATCTCAAAAAACGAATGATTGAAGGTGTAAGCTAACCGCAATGTTGCAACAATTATTTTATGCAATATATAATATGTATAATATTAAAAGTCAAATGCAGAAGGCGAGATTCTCTGGATGTTGTAACTTGTTATTCCGGCGATCGGCCATATTATAGCACCTTTGCGGACGCATGCGCCGGGAACTTTAATTTACCAGGATTAGTTCGAGCAAAAGTAGATAAACAGCTCGTGCATTGCAAATTAAACTGCGGTCATACCCCCAACTAAAGCAATTAACTTCAAACATAATTATTGTGAATAATCATGTGGGAAACTTTTCTAGGATTCCTGCTGCCATCTTGGGAAGTACCGCTTCTCAAACTTGTGACATATTATGATGTGGTATAGTCGAGCCGGCGGTATTCTAAACACACGTCATACACACGTTTAATGCCTGTACCAATGTCAGAATGAGAAATCAAATTTTGGTTTGTGCAGGTTGGAGCAAAAAGTAAGTTGATCGATGAAAACGGTTAATGCCTAACCTGTTAGAATATTTCAAGAAATCATGACGACATATATTTTAACTTATTATTTCAGGTTTGAAGTAATTCTTGTTCGTTTTCGAGGTTAGAAACTTCACTAAATTGACGAACTTTGATAGTTTACGGGTAAACCAGTGTAAACTAAGCCATTGTGAATATATGTGTTATGGCAGTGATTCCCAAAGACTGCGGCAATTTTTGAAATTAAATATGTTTATATTATCTACTACCATCACAAGGAAAATAGTAAGATATGTTTTTAATTTTTTTGCGGTTACAAAAGTAATCGTTTTTAGAAAGGAAATTTTTCCAGTTATTTAAGAAATATTTATATAATATTTAGGAAATATCGGATGTATTAAAGGCACCCCGGAAAAAATGAATTATTTACCAAACAAGATTGGAAACCTCTGTATTATGATATATATTTTGACATAAGCAATAATATCCGTGCATGTCTCCCTTATTTCCGACCATGAAGAATATAGGGAAGAAGTTCCAACCACATACTTATATAAACGTATATTGCCAATGAACGACTGCGCATCCAACTTTTCTTGGGTACGCACATATACTTATATAAACGTATATAGCCGATGGACTATTGCGCATCCTACAAAACTTGGTCTCGTATGCGTCCGCCATGTTGCTGTGCTCGTTGGCACGAAATTTAAAATTAAACTTAAAATAAATATGTATATTGCTAAAAATCATATTTTAT